>JTDE01000575.1:102462-120304 GCA_014338405.1 Paragonimus skrjabini miyazakii
TGTCTAAATGAAACATTTCTATGTAGTAGATGAATATGACATACTCACGGGGAAAGGTCACAAAGAGAATTGCGCAATTTACCGACTTCATTGTCTACTTCAGTTATTCTCGGAGTTTCAACCACATTTGTAGGGTACTCCGGATTACGCACATATATGTGTAAATTTTATTTGTAAATCAGTGACGTACAACGGACGTTTATGTGAAAGTTCATACTATGTGTGGTTCACGTATGACTTGATAAACTGGGTTGGAAGATAGGAAGGAACGTATGTTGTGTGAAATATCGGATTGTGTCCGATTCGACTCATGTGGATATTGAAATCGATGACAGCAAACACACACAGAACGGAAAATTGTTGTTTCAATTGAAGTTAAGATATGACGAATTTTAGGCTCAAAAATACGCCTAAGTGAAATGTTTTTCAAACTTACTAACTTCACAGTAAAATCAGTGTTTAATTACTTGGCTACGGATTTAATGAGTATAGGTTGAGTTGAGGCGTGTATGCAAGCCATCTTCCACTTAAGCTAACCGATGAAAAAAAGCATGTGCGCAATTCTGGAGTGCAGTAAAAACGCTACGAAAGTATTATAGGGAGACAACGTTATTAGTGAACCAAGTTAAAATAAAAGTATTCTATCGTGTATTATTGTTTTACACATCAACATGACAAAACTATTTACAACACAACTTTATATCGTGTTTACGTAGGTTCTACATCAGTGGTTGTTATAAAGCAAGCAACTTCACAGCTGAACCAAACCTACACTTCTTGTTCCAGATCGATGGTAATGCGCATTTTTACTAAGATCGTGATCTGAACGCTGATCCCGCTATCAGGACGCAGCCGTGTTGACCACAATACCACCGAACTCACATTGCACGCTATCACTGTATCCAATACAAGTGCTCAACTACATTCATTCACGAGAAATGCTCACGTTGCCAAATCCCTCAGAAAAGAGGGGTAGTAACTGTTCTGTTATCTCCATTCAGCGTTCACCATGACTATGGTTTCCCACCAAGATGAAATCACAGAAATTATTAAACTTGTTCGGCGAGATTCTGGTTACTGATATATATTTGGCTGAAAGGTCAGCGGGAATGTGAAAAATACGGTCAGTTGTATGTGATCTTTGGTTTATTCTAAAACAGTTGCCTACTACCTATCGGTACATCAAACCTACCAAAAGATGTTGAATTGCTCTTGATTAGCTATATTCTGTATCAGTTGTCATTCACACAACGGCCACTGCTGTGAGCCATAAATCTAACTCATGTTCATGGTTCCTATCATGTCACGATGCAGTAACCTGATAAAGCAAGAAGGACTGAACGGTTCTTTCATTTGCGCATGTAAGTATCAGTCGATGGACGATCTTTCTATGGCTTCACAAAACATAAAGATGCTGTACATCGCCAGTCATCGGGCACCACATCAATTAAGGCGGTTAACGTGATAACTTTTTCAATAGGATATCAGTGATTGTTCTTTCGATCAGCACTCAGCAAAAGCAAGATGAGGGAGTAAGTACAATGGTGACGAGCTGAAGGCTTTGGTGACAGCTGTATAACGGGTACTAAAAGAAACTCTTGCAATTGGTTATGGAAAAATATATTAGTATCGAATCCGGTGACGTTTGGTATAACTCGACCGTAATAAGTTTTATTTTACTATAATATTTTGTGACAAAAAGTGTTAGTGGGCATGAATAATAGTATGCTGGAACTGCTATAAATGTGATACTGGACCAAATAAGCTTGGATGGCACAAGAGAATGAACCATAAATAGTGTTGAACTGGGGGGTGTTTACAGCAGTTGGTTTGATTAAACCATAGTTTGCTAACACAGGGTAATTGAGAGGGTGTATATAATACGTACGAAGCGGTTGATTCCACCGTTCATAACGGTGAAATTACAACGCCATCATTTTTTAACGAGACAAGTGAAAATACACAAGCCTTAAGCAGCTAGGTATGGCCTCTTCCCCACGGAATGATGGTTTTCAAATAATCAGCTTCCAGTCCAACCATACTGTGACTTCTTATTGATGACTGGCTTGCAAATACGTCGCATTAGCGGAATTTTCCGTCCACCTATCGGATCAACTAAGTATCGGGATGGAAATCGAAACAACACGAGTATTGTTTTTTATCAAATGCTTGAACGATATACTTAACGTTTGTAAAAAAGAGTGAACTTTCTTTGTACATTGTTTGTCCAATACTTTTGCCGTGAAGATTTTTGACGCAATAAAAAAATAAAACAGATTATTTGAACATAACCAGTTGGCAGTGTTTTATGAAACACTATTTCCTCAGCTCATTATATGTTAAGGGTGCGGGTGTTAAATTGGCTGACCCTATCACGTTATTGGCGGGTTTGCACATTCCGGACACTCTACAGTCAAAACCAAGTCAAACAGATCAGACGAAGAAAGGTGTTTATTTGACCCATAGGAAAATACACTTGCCTTGGCGGTTCGTTCGTTACTGTTTAACTAGACGTGAAGGTTAATGTGCAAACCTTAACAAACCAATACTGGAATGTGAACCAAATGACTACGGTGGTGTCATTCTGAACAAACTATCGATCACAACTGATATCATCAGTTCGGGGCTTTCCTGACGAACAATCAGTCACAACTTGATGTCAACAGTTTTAAATTCTCACAAGAAGGATGGCTGATCTATTGAGCTGGAACATAGTGAATTATGGAAAATCCGGGGTTGGTTTGGCAGCATGCTCAAGCGCGTCAAGTAAGCTACGAAGCTACTTAAGGTTTTTGCAAACTTTGGATCTTCACTTACTTAACTGTCCATCTTACTGAGCAACAGATCACCCACTAAAATGTACAATGGATGTACTATGTCAACGGTATTTCTCCGGCAGTTTAAGCTGGGATCCTTCAACACTTTCCATGAGCATTGGAAACGTGAAATTTCTGAGCCTTGACGTTATTCCGTAGCTTCGTTGGTAGACTACAGTTTGGCTTTTATTTTAATCATTTTATTTCGTCGTCGGTGTAATAGAAAAAGAAACAGATCATGGGTTAACTAATTGTCAAACGTTTAGTTATTCCCATAAAAGAAAAAGTAAACAAGTATTACGTGATATATACCCTAGATGATTTTATTGCATTTCAACAGGCGTTTACTGTAGATTTATTGGAGGTACATATTTTCAGTTGTAGTATCATGACAGAAAAATTGTTTGATTGGAATTTTGCATGTTCAGCCGCCTTGTACTGAACATTAATGTAGGTTTATGGAGGTCGGTTATAGCATGGAACATACTATTATTCAGCCATTTGTTTGTTAATATTTCCTTCGGTAAACGACTGTCTTTAGTTTTGAATTCCCACGGTTGGCACGGGCCGCAATCGGTGACCAGTAGGCACGTCAGCTCTGACACAGAACTGTGTTGAGTTCAGTTTTTTCGCAACCAAAGATTGACTGAATGCCCGTTTGTACTAATAACACCCACCTAAACTTATTGAAAACCGAAGTGCACTCACGAAATTTGAGCGAGCACTAAGTATTTTAAGTTTGTTTCAAGTAATTTGGTTCATTTTGCAGAGAGGTTGTTCAAGCTAATGGCCTTCGCTTTATGCGTTAAAGATGACACTTGTTAACAGGAATGGCTTACGGCGAGGCTGAAGAAACGCGCCATATAATTCCCGGTGTGACCTTCGAATGGTAGCTGACGACCACATTTATCTCAAGGGGTTCGCACTACCGAAGCGTTGTTTAGTTGAAGTCACAACTACTGCCATTTATTGTACCGCCTGCACTTACATGCTTGAACAGTTTGTGTCATGTCGGTTTTAGGAAGGACGAAGTAAACTAACCGAAGTTCATTTCAAACTATCCACGAGAAACGGCTCTAAAAAATAGTCCGATAAGACTGTCATATATATTGTGGTTAACCGAGCGCTGTCTCACGAAGTAAACGGTTTCAGTTTACACGTTATTTGCCAGCGGCTGGTGTTGGTCGAACCTACAGCTGCAAAACGTATATCATCGACGCGGACACTAATTGGTATGATATGTAAGTTGTCAATCGAAAACCGTAGTGCAGCAATTCAGTACACAATTGCCGTCTCGTCGCTGTCAGCATCCAGGGGGTTGGTTTTTATAATGAAACACCACTCAACGTCCTTGTTTGTTTGAACTCATTAGCAGTGCACATGCACATTTCACTGAGGGTGCGTGTAGGATAAATTGGTCGCATTTAACGTGAGGTCGGTGGTGCGCTCCTTAACCGGTTGTCTCAAGGGAATGTGCGACAGAATTCAAATCCCAGTATTCATAGATATATATTTTGCTGACAAGGTTGCCTACGGGTAAAATACAATCAGGTGTTTCATTCGAGTAGGACAAGTTGAAAAGTCTATTTGAATGCACAAAGTGCAACAACTCATGCGTAGTGTCCTACCTGGATAGTACAATCTTCGCAGTAGTTGGGTAAATGCAATTACAAGAGTGAGATTTTCGGCCTTCGCATCACCAACGCAAGGTCCGAAAGCCATTGAAAAAGGGAAAGCTAAATTCTGATTGGTGCAGAAGTCGCTGGAATCTGTGTTTATTTTCCCTAGAGAAGTACGTATATCCCTTTCCTGGGATGAGGTCATTGTAAGTAATTATTTTGGGCAGTGTTTTGCCACCACTAAGAGAAACATTATGAGCCGTTTGTAATCACTGCTTTCCGACATTACCCCAATAAGCATCGTAACACTTACTGTGCATTCTGTCGAACGTAGCCAAAAAACATCTTCTTGATGAGCCAGACACTGGAAAGTGGAGTTCCGCATGTTACTGGACAGTTTGATGCAGCTAACTCAGGTTAAGAAAACCATTTTCGCTATGCTGATGGTAAATCGCCTTTTTCTGCGTCTATCGAAAACCATGGGCTTAAGGATGGAAATGATTTGATCACGATCAGCTTCTCCCACTCAATTACTTATGAGGTTTGCAACAGTCTGTAGGTTTACGAATTCGTATGGGGACAAGAAAAATCAAAGGTTCATACATTCCCACTTCTTTGGTGATCAGAGAAAAAAATTTAATAGATGGCTTGAGCTTGTAAAAGAAACTTTCTAAATTGAAGGGAAGGAGGGATGAGGAAGAAAACACTGATGTACATGGTTTCAACATTGAACATCCAGGCTTATTAAGATAACGTGTTAATATAAAACCGAAAGTGAGGCAAACAGTTAAAACGAACAAGTACAGCAAGACTTGTGTTGTAACCTGTGTATTCACTACAAAGGTGGCTAGATGAACTGTACGACCGGATAATCTTTGACTGTAGTTTACTTGAGTAAAGTGTTTGACCGCTCAGTTAATGCAGCCATGAACACACGATGAAGCAGTGAGTTAGAAACTGAGTAGACGTCGATTGGACGGAGATTTTGCTTACAGAGTAGACTATCATCCGTCAAAGCAAGGATCCGGTTGTCCTTTGCTTCTGACTGCTGGGAAACTATAAAATAGTTGATGACCGGCTGACTCAGCTAATTGTTAATGGATCTAACAATGTTAGCATTTTGCTTACTCATTTCATTTGTAACGCACAGTTATTCATTACTCTTTACAGCCAGGACTTTTAGGGGGTAGTAGATACAGAAGCGCATTCAGTGGATTTGTAAAATTTTGGCCCCAGTAACTCGTATTGTATTCCCACAAACCAACAGTGAATTCTGGCTACCAGTTTGTACCACTAATCCAGATTTAAGCGCTAAATTGAACACTGTACTTAATTCAGAATAACTGAATTAGATAGCTTTGATAGACCGTATGCTTGCGGTGGCTGAAATGTTAAGGCTGTAGTTCAAGCAATATTGCGGCGGGTAACTGAAAGTCTACTAAAATTGTCAAAAGCAGAAAACCGCACCGTAGACTCAGTCGTCATTCACGAGAAGAAATTAACCAAAAATATATCAATTACGATTGGCTCACTTATTTATTCTTTGTTTTTGATGACCACCATACATTGCCCCTCAGTTTCTTATTGCTTTGTTTTATTATTCTTGTTTTCACTTCATCAATATGTGTTTGTCAAAGGTTGACTTAGTATATTGGGCTCGCACCACTCGGCCAATCAACAGATGTAAACAGTTTGATTCACTCTATTAAATGATACATAACATGACAAATGTGCCAATTAGGAAAAGACCCTATTGTGAAAAATCTGGACCTTGGTTGGATTAGAACCGGTGATAGAAACAGCAAGCACAGACGCAGCAGGTGTTCTACCAGCAGAGTAATGAAGCCAAACTGGAAGCTGTTCTAACTGTTCAATGGCAATTCGCCTTCCGTTGTTTGTTGGTCCACCGTGTTTCTCTGAAAACTGACGGTTATATATTCACTTATACGAAACAGGAGGTTCTACAGATGAATAACGACTACTGTCTAGGCAGCCTTCAAAAGTTTGTTCGTACGCCGCTAACCGAACCCTCATATCATGTGGCAGTTTTATTTTTCTGCAGATTTTTGGGCAACAGTGGATTACAAAATTTAGCCTGCGTTTGTTTGAACATATTAAAACGGTCAACCTTTATATATTCTACAAGTATTACCTCCAAGTTATTGAGAGCCTACTTCGGGTAAATGCATACATTTTACATTTCAGTCTGATTGCATTAGAAGATTGCAACCTTCTATCAAAGTATGTCGGAATAGGCTATAGGGATACCATAGTCTGGGGAGATTGTGTAACCTTCGAACTCTGCAACTGGTAAGTTCTTATCACACAAAGTTGGCTGGACAGTCTAATTGAATGTGAGAGCTGCGATCAGGAGTAAGTGTTGTACTACTATAAATGTCTACTGCTACTCAATAAAACGCTTCTGCTGGTTCCATGAAAGAATGTCTTACAAATGAAATATTCAATCTCAGGTGAAAACTTCTCGTGAAACATTGCAACAGTTGTAAAATTGAGGCATCCACGTAGATGGTTAGTCAAACTTTAAAATACACAGATCACCAACGTAGACGACATTTCTTTGAAGAGTGTCAAGTATCACCAGCCAAAGCAGTTAAAGTCTTACACATGATTATCATGATAATAATATTATATATTACATGGACTGTATTATATAGTAATATTTTATTAAAAAAGTAACGCATCCATAAAGTGTTTCCACTAACATAGTAATTAGGTGTGGTCAGTGTTGGTTCCTGATACTATTGTTGTTTTGTCGAAGGACAATTGTTTTTCCCTATCACAAAAATGTACTCAAGAATGTAGTTTAGAATGCATGTCCGTTCCAGACTACCCACTCGCTGTGAGCAACTGATGCATAGTGAATTAAACTTAGTCGTATTCACCCAGTGGATATACGAATACATATTACGTTATCCATTTTTGAAGTATACAACTTCAAGAGTATCATATCTTGGCTAGTATAGGCATGAAATATCTTGTAGTTAACAATTGACTTCAAACCAAGATGGAGTGTGCGAAAAGTTGTCTTACGAAAAGAGTTGTTACTGAATCATTTATGTTTAGCTTTAGCTTGTTCTGTCGAAAAGTCATTTTAAATAACTTCTTGATAAACTATTTAATACACACTTCATCCCACGAATGACATGTATGATCAAACCCAAGTAAAGTTTAAACCACGGTGAATCAATATTGTATTGTACTGCACGAACAACTGACCTGACAAAACTTGTGGATATGTTTGTTTTCTAAAAATGTGTTCAAATGCAAACCGGTATTCATGCCAAACATGTTTACTTCCTGAGTGATGACATTTACCAAATTAGCATTCCGTTAAAATTTGCTGCTCACTTTATTTCCTAACATGATACTTCTTCGATCATTTTTGTGAAGCAATTATGTTGCTTAAAACTAAGACACGTATGTCAGTCCAAAAGTGTAACAGAGCCTCTGGCAATATATTCTTATCAGCATGGTTTGGAAGCACATTTTGAAATAAGTCAGTCATAATGATAGTGTATCATTTGGGTGGCTCGTGGTTATGCTAACTTCTACCTTGGATCATTTGGTGAAAAGTAACTGAGACAATTGTGCGGTATCCTAGTAAATTCAAATTTGAAACAGCTGCATATGAGTATTGTGTGGGGAGTAAATGAACAAATTTGCCAGAATAATTGACAAAACTATTACTAACCATTCTCTGTAGGTGAACGTTTATGTCTGTAGATTTGAAAACTATTCGTTTAAATGACCCTCAAGTGAGTAACAGTCTGCAACCATAAACAGGTCGAATTTATTGATTGTATACAGGCGCCACGCCACAAACATACACTAGCCAGCCAGCTCTACATCCGGAAAGCACACGCAAATTATGCGTAAACAGTGTCGCGCTTTCGTGTGCACACAAAACATGGCGCTGCTTCATGGTTCTGCCTGGTGTTACTTGGCATAAACAAGTTAGTTCAGAATGCCATGCTGACTTAGAATATTCGCTAAGCGATGGCATAGAGTATGCAAATTATTGTTCGCATCTATCTGCTGATAGCAGTGTATTCCAACGCTACAATTTATCTCGCAGTCTTGTTCAATCTAGTGTGAGGAATGGGGAGTGGGCATAGGACAATGCATTACATATCCAGTGCCAATTTTGCAACGGACCAAACGCGGTATAAACTGGGTTTCGAAAGAGAAAACTAGAAACACAGCTGATTGAAGAACCTCGGTTAAGGTGCTCCATCCGTTTCTATCCGCGGCGAATCTGTGAATGACGCGCTGACTATAAGCAGCTTATCAGAAGACCATGACTATGTTTGTATTTTATGACATTCCAGGTTATCGTCCGTATTGAGGTTGACATGCTTCAGTTACAAAGTAGTTTAGACGTTTCTAGCGTTAAATGTAGTAGAGACAGTTGCTCAAGTGCAGGACGTGATCATTTAGTACAAGTGTTCCGGACGATGTCTGACAGTCAACGTTTCATAAACGTTAGCCAATCCTCAAAACAAGTGTGCCAGTAAATGAGTATTTATGGAATCGTTCTTAGGTCTACGTTGCAGACGACTTATACGGAGAAACGGACCAACTAGATTATGTATTCGAAGGTCAAGCTTGTCAGGCTACCTCTGTTGAGCCCTGACATGGGGGTTCTCAACTGAACACCGCTAGCTTATTCTGAGTCAGAAAATAAATTACTGGCTACTAACTTGTTGAGTCAATTAGGTGTGCCAGACCAGGTATGAGCAAGATTGTTCAATCAGATCTAAGTAGCACCAAATATAACAGCTCCTTTCAGTAGGCGATTGGATGTGTACGAAGAACAGCACTTACATATCTCGGTCACAGTTTGCACTGTTGAGTAACCCAAAAAAAGAAGGAAATATGCTTATTAGGTGTTGTAAGTCGGTGAAATTTTAGTACATATGATTGATCCATCCCCTTGTTACACTGAAATTAATAAGCGATGCATTATTTAGCCATCATTTTACTACACTTAAAACTGACAAAACCACCAACTTACTAAGTACTTTAGTCGACAGTTAAGAAGTAGTTTAGTGATTGTACACACTCCACTTCGAAATTGATATGAATCCTGTCAGTTCATTGTGTATTCGAAATTACTCTAAACCCGATGGACATTAGAATAAAAACTTTAACACTTAAATATCTACGTCGTATAAAAAACAAAACTGTGTCGAAATGCTCACGTAGACTGTCAGGTGTTCCGGCGAGATACAGTCTTATATGTCTGGCCCAGAGAAAGACCTGACAGAATTCGCAGAGTGTTACTGAAAAACGCTCAAATGTGATCGATACTTTTATATTCTAGTCGATTAGTTCAGACAACCCCTGTCAAATAATGGCACGAGACTCGAGTTTCGTTCTTATTAGAGCTTGCTAGTAGTGTATATTTTACCTACGATGTATATTTGAACTGCACCTATGCTTTCGTGTGACAACCATGTTAATCGCTGCACCATTGACCTCGCATTAGACCCTAACGAATTATCACATCTGAACGCTCAGCCATTTCTGCCTCGAGTAAGGGTCGGACCTATACACATTTAGTGGTCAAAATGGAGCGCAAGCAATTAAGACCTGCATATTCCACCACAATAGAATGGCGAAATACAGCACTGATACAGGAAGCTTTCTGTTGAAGATAAATCGCGCCCCCACAAACATACAGTTTATTTTGGTGGAAAGGAAGGGGAATGTACTATTTTTCTTTGGTGTGGCAATACATCACAGAACACAGGGGTTAGCTCACAGATCAATTCACGTGAAACAGCAGTGGACAGGGCATTTCATTGCATTTTAGCGTTTTGTTCGGTTTTCGCAAACGGAATTGGACTTAGTTTTTCCCCAAATGGGCAGAAAAGAAGTGAGAACAGAAACTCTTGACAGTGAACTACAACAAACCACAGTGATTCTGAATCAGGCTGGATAACCAGGCGGATTTTTCGATGAACATGGAAGGGTGAATTACTCAACCTTAGGCGAAAACATTTCCCATGAATCTAACATTTAAAACTGACGGAGCCAGCGACCTTATTATTCGGAAACCGACAACTGTCATACTCAAGACCTGCCACACTGAGAAAGTTGTCATTGAGGTGGGTGTCACATCTTCGAAATAGTTCGCTTAAGTTTCTAAATCACTTTGTCTCTACTTTCTTGCCTGCAGCTGTTAAATTTGGAAAACAATTTGATGAATACCGAACAGTGTCCATGCCTACCTTCCGAAACGGCTTTGTAACACCATAAATTAACCCTTTGAGAGTGCACGCGGATCACATATAATCGATGCTGGTCGACGAATCACTGTTGATGGAGCTTTTGATATAATCAACAAGGCCTAATATGTCAGAACGAGACAACTATCAACCACAAATGTGATGGAAACCAGACTTCACAATCTCAGCTGTGCATTCAAAATAAATGTACACTAGATCTATACTTTTCTTGGCCAATCATTTGTAAACTATGCTTACGTTATTTGCCCCTGTTCATTTGTGAACCCGATTAACACGTTATCACATACCGGTCACGTGGTTCACCTAAATACATCACACATACAAGAATGCAGATCATCACCCGGCTAGAGTGTTGCCTAAACAGGTTTTCTGATACTTAACATTCCGTGTGAATTGATTACACTTTTTATGTTGTTCTTAAATTTTAACATTTTCAGTATCTCCCGTATAATGACGCCACCATATATTGACCGCTAACTTATCCCATCCATTCAAGAGACTTGTGAGAGTTATGCATAGATGCGAATTACTGATGTATAATTCACCTTGCTGATGAAGGTGCTGATGATGATTTAAGAAGCTTCTCACATCTGTTTGAATGCATTATTATCATCAGCTATTGGAATGGTCAGCTTGAGTTGCTTACTTCAGATTTTCCCACCAGAAGCTTACATATTACTGATAGGTTTGTTCAGGTGGACTCTGAATTGATTGCCTCATTCAATCCAACAGGAATAATAGACTAGCCAAGCACATTCTTCTATGCTCCCTGTCAACTGTTGCCACCTCTGTCTCTAGATTGTCATAGACCTATCCGTACTGTCCCAAGTTATAAAAAACCCTGAAACTGAAATTTTTTTAAGACCGGGAATATAGGCGTTTTTTACACCGTGCCCACTACTAGGAATCGATCAAAATTCATTGTCTGTTTTAATATCTTGTCGTAACTTTCTTCAGCTTGCACTCTCTTTATGGTGATGGACATGATGTTTTTTTACTTCGTCATGACCGGATCATACACTGGTCGATTCATTGTTACCTGTTTCCGACTTCTCACTAACTGAGCACCAGCTCTCGTTTCGCAACTTTTCTTCACACTAAAGCAATCAGATAGTCAAACAGGCATTCCTGTCAGATTGAACTAGATCTGTGTCGGCATGAGAAACAATACCAACAGCTGGTAATCGGCTTTGAAGTTTAAAACTCCCTCATTCTTCTCACTAAATAATTTTATTTACCACTGCAGTAATACAAAACCCAGTCAATATCCAATAAGTCATAAGATAACTAGTAGAGTAGTTTACCAAGACCCCTTTTGTTATGATCGGTCTGACAGCTAGCTGAAGTTTGTCTCATATTTACTGCCCTTGAGAAAATTTTCTTTTTCTTTGGGGACATTTTCCACTTCCTGCTCTAAAGAGAGGAGGAAAAGAGGAGGAGAAAAAAGAGGAGGAAAAAAGACGAGAGAAGAAAAGATTTATAAGACCAAAAAGATATTCTTGAGTGAAACAAAACTCAAATTCTAACATATATGAATGGTATCGTTTAAATGCAGTGTACGTCCACACATTACTGGGTGATCAACTCTTTTACGAGTTATGGGAATATGTGATTTGAATTCTTCTCTTAAGGAAACTGTTGACGATGACGGAGAGTTCAATCTCTATTTCAAAAAGAGAAGAAATATTCCTTTCAAGCCTTTGTAAACTAGTTTTTCCGTTTAGTTTTCTACCTTAATTAAGGGCGCAGTTGTTGGTGAAGGCTTGTCCGGTTAGTAGTCTGTCACCGATCATCTTCGAGGAATGAACTGAGAGTTTACGCCGTTGCTTTGTTGACCTGTTTACCGTTCGATCATACAATGCAAAACGTCTGAGTACTGGAAGACGGGCACGTATAACTTCAACTTTTCAAACGGAAAAGCAATGTTTCACACAATTTCAAACAGGTCTGTAGCATCAGAAATTTTTGAAAAACTACTCCTGGATGGAACTGACTTTTGAATAAATATAAAATCCTTCACCACATTCTGAAAAAGCCGCTCGCACAAAATGTTTAAAGTTTTCGCTTGTCCGGTTGAAGTTATTCTGTCGTTCACTTGGTAACCAATCTAAAGCTGCTCGCATGTTTACCTTAGACAATAGCAACGCCTTTAGAAACCTAGGAAGAGAAAAATTACTTTGCAATTTCAACGAATCTGACAGTCAAGACTTGAATGTTGATGTTTAACACAAGTACTCTATGAGTAGCGACCAACTGACACCGTTTAATGGCCAAACCCCATCACCCATTCACCATTATCTCTGGTGTTCTACAATATACAGTACCCTCCCGTTAGTATTTTGATTTTATAGTCGTACATACACACAACGTGATATCAAATATAAATACCCCACAAGCTTTATTCTGCCCTCCTGAACAGTTTTTTCGACTAATCAAGTAGTTCAGAGTTCTGCAGTCTCGCCCGAAAGTGTTGTTCTATCAGCAAACCAAAATCAATATTCAAAGCTTTCCACTATACGTTCATCTCTCCATATGAAAAATGGACTCCCTATTTCATCATATTTCTTTTGACACCTAGGAATTACGTTGAGTGACAGCATTTCAGGGTTATTTAATGTTGTTTTCACCTCTGACGTCCCAAAACTGTCATTTTATGTCAAACCTTAAAATCTTCCTTCAGTCGACAATGCTCTGTCAGTAATTTCTTAGAAGCATGTGAGCTTCCGCCGAATGTATTGTTCATCGGTTGTTCTCCATTTTTTTGAACTTTTCGCTAAATTCCAGAAAAATGTATCAAGTTGTAAGGGTCTTTTCTTTAAAAAATTGGTAAATTGGCATAGTGCTTATTCTTTTGCAATGTATGGGAAGTTCGCAGTAAAAAAATCTCAGCTGAAGCAACTCACACTCCTCAGTCGTATCCTTCTAAATGTGTTTCTGCATCTTCCGTTAGATCCCAATACAATTGTTTGTTTGCAGCCAGGTGGTCTTACCCATCTCTTGATGTTCATTAGCCAGCTCGGTTTCTAGGCCAGCACAGTTCTCTAAATCTCACAATGGCTATAAATCCGACTTTTTCTTAGCTGGCACTCATTGTGACTGTTTGATAACTTTTAATTGTAGTTTATCATGATTACTGTTAATGCGTGGCTGATTGGATTAACTTGGTTCCATCTGCTTGTGATATGACAATGTGAAAAGTTAAAAAATCCCTTTTCGGATTGCATAAATCTTTAAGTAAACTTTAATTGAGTTGAAAAAAAGTAATTGTGTTATGACAGTACGTAAATATTGGGGGTAATCGGAAGCTTGTGTAAGTTTTACCGTGGGAATGAACGCTAATTTACGGATAGAGAAAACAACAGTTGATCATTGTACGACCAAAATGCAGTCTTATCTAACACAATTACTACAAATGTACACCAATCTGTGATATGCGAAACATTTAGCCACAAAAATTTACACAATAAGGCTTTATATATGCACATGAAATGAAGAATGCCTCACTGTTGTTTGCTTGTTTGTAAAGTGTTTGTAAAATACATTCGCATTACATTATGTTAAGGCATATCAACTTGTACAGCCGCTTCAGTTAGGGATTTTCATCGCACATATGCACGTACGATCAACCCTATTGCATATGACGCCATCCAGTAACACACAACTCGGGGTTCAGCGTCTCAATCGATGAACAATACTCCATACGGATTACCTAACTTTGTCATTCAAGTCACCCGTCTGATGCGTTACCATCTTCCATCTACAACAAAGCAGCGTGATTCAACAATTTTATCGACAAAAACAAGTGTAAATTTGGAGCAACCAAACTACAATTAGATAGTGTTTTTTACCATCCCCCTCAAGGTAAAATATTGCGCACTTTTTTAGAATACACCTTTTCTTCTTTTCCGCATCGAAATCGTTCTGTTTAAAGCGATGTAATCTCAATATTTTCTAAGCCTACGCGTTTATACTCCCATGCTTCATAACCATTCACTTCGAGCAGTACCACATTTGTAAAAGATGTGGATTCATAGGTTGGCAACGCTCTTAGGCAACTGGGTAAGTCTCACAGAACAACCAACTTGTTGACCATCTGAATAAAACTACTGAGAGTTGATTTTCCACTAACATACATGACAAGAATGACCTTGGTTGCTTAGTGTTATAGCTGTCCACAGAGGCTAACACGCCACATCGTAATTTGAGCCAATGTGTATTTTCACTTGAAGCTGACTACTTATTCAGACACTGCTTTAAAACTGTTGACTTCTGGTTCATGCCGTCAATCACGATTCACAGATGACAATTCAAACATGCTTGACCCACGACTGCTTACGTACTGTTGTATCTTATATATGTACTGCTTGACATTACTTTTGTTCTATAAACGGACAAGATTCATAAAACAGAACAATGTCTACCCATTCTTATTGTGCTACCCAATCTGTTTAATGGTATCGATGGGGAATGTCGTGTGTCTGTGTTTTTGAGTGGCATATTGTGATAACTGTGTTTGTAACGAAATTACGCTATTGGGAAGCTGGCATCGTTACTGAGGTCCTGCTAAACGACTTTTTATGAGTATGAATAAAGGCATAAAACAGCGGTAGTAAAAAATAGCCTTATAACCAACGTTCAACAGTACTATGGTTGTGTACTATGAACGAACTGTTGTAATCTACTAGAATGTATTAGGTCGTTTGGTATTTGGGAAGTCCGTATGGGCCGGTTGCAGCTGTCAGTAGGCAGGTTGGCTCCCGAAACGTTTATACAACGTACTTACGACACATGCAAATAAGGCTGTCTGATAGATACGAACAGTTTGTACATTTTAAATGAACTGTTTAACTGATGTTATCATTTCGTTTACGGTAAGCGGAGCAATCCAATCTGGAAAAAAACAGAACAATAAAGTGTTTGCAGTAGGTAATGCTGTTGCAAAAGCATTATCATTTGCCTAATGCAACAGTCAAGGCTTTCTGCTGCCAGTGATCTATTTAAGTGGCATGCCATTTTTGTTTGGTCTGTCCTGTCTGGTTTTCTGTCACCATATCCACTTGATAAAATATCCTTCTATTTGTAATATCTCTCGATGTTTGCTGTAAAAAGCGTTTACAGACATATGAACATCTGGTCAAGCTCACGAGGCTTCATAACCTTGAAGATAATGATGATGTGGCGAAGGGATGATGAAACTTACCAGTTAACTACGACATTAAGAGCCAGCGAGAATATAGAAGGTGAACTGAACAAAAAGTCTATCAGCCGTCATCAACATTCACAAATAAAACACCGTGTAGTTCATGTTGCGGCATCTACAGCGGAGATGTGATTATCCACGCTGAGATGGCGCATGCAATTGACTATAAAAAGCGATATTATGGTGAGTGGAGATAAACTTCAGTGTTCATCTATTGTGGTTAATTGCGTTCATCCATGAAATCCTAGTAGTTACCTAGGTGGTGTAAAGTTTGTTAAATCGCTTCACATTAGTTTGAATAGTTGCTCACTGAGGTCGCTAACGTGAGGCAGTTGATGAGTAAATAGCAACGTTCATCACAGGTGACTAATCATAAAACATATATCAAGTATTCAAATGAAACTTGTTACCACTAGTTAATGAACTCCTAGTTTTCAATAGACGAATAAATAAGTAGACCTTTGCTTTATTTTGAACGGAACCACTTTTATGTATCATAACCTAAGTCAGATTAATGCTAAATGGGAAAGTATACTAAAAGGATAGGTCAGATAACTCGACATAAATCGCCGGATCTTGTTTATTAAGACTATAGAGATCTAGGAACATCCTAGCCAACATTCGGAAGTTCCCATATCCAATCAAAAGAAAACAGCCGTTAAAAAGGCAGGTTTTTCAGTGTTTTTACTCTGCTGCTAAATTATTTTTCGTTGATTACTGATTTAGCAGCTAAAATGCGTGTTCAGCAACTCCGATATTTGTGATAAAAATGCAAACTTGCAGACTGTTTCGTCAATACGAGTATTAATCGTCCGACGAAAAGAGAGCACTGTGTTGGCTGATTACGTTTGTTTACCCACGGTTACCCAATTAACGAATTACAGTGTCATTCAACCATCTGGTTATCACAATCAATTTGTTTATCCCATACTTACATTATCTGTACTATCCATTAATTTCTGCCCCAAGTGTGTTTCTGTCAGGGTGGACTAGACGAATACAGGGCATATTGGGCACAAAAACCAACCACTTTATCCAGTGTGTCCGTCTGTATAACAATATCACAACGAATGCAAGTCATGTTGATGCAGTTTGGGAATTATGCAAAAAATGAAATACCGTGTATATGAACGAGTTTTTCTATTCGTATAAAACAATTTCCCTCACAAATAGGTCCACTTTTCAATTTGCAAAAACGTTGACGACTTTGAGGCCTGATAATAGTAAGAGCGAATGAAAAAATAATTTCCCGGTAATAACTGCATTTTGTTCGTCTGCTTACATGCCAATTAGAATGGCATCTAATTTCGGATTTTCAAACATAGAAACTCGAAAACAATCATGAAATTTAGTATAATACGCTTTTAATTCTCAGATCTACCTGCCGATAAATCGCATTAGGCCACAATGGTATGGAACAAAGTTATATACTGCATTTACAAACATGTGTCTACACGTATATGTATACATAGACGTCTGTATCAGAATCAACCATGGAATGTCTAACACCAAGCAAATCCCAGGATCTACTATTTCCATAAGTGTCAGCTAAGCAACCTATTTGTTTTTGTTTGCAACCAATAAAATAGCATTTTACTTCACCCGTGTTCCAAGTTATCATATTTTGTACCAGCATATGTTGATGAACTTCATAAAACTACAAGGTGAGTGATAATAATCGCGTAGTCTGTTCAAGTCAGACACGAACACGGGACCATTAAGAGTTCAACCATCGACAGAAAACACACTTCAGTACATACTGAGGAGAAAGTAGGTAAACGGGGATGGCCTCTGTGACAAGGTGTTTTGACTGTATATCGAAGACTCGATAAATGAGATGAAATGAGTCTGTGAGAATAACGGAATGGCTGGGCCCCATTAACTGCGCGGCGATCGACGACCAACATGTCTTTGTGAAGCCACCAGTTAGCACTG
>JTDE01000575.1:135287-156612 GCA_014338405.1 Paragonimus skrjabini miyazakii
GTAATTGAAAATTACAAATTCTACTATGTCTCCAAAACCACGCAAAATTAAGTGTTTCTGCAAGGTGGAAAGATGTATTCCACCAGGAAAATTTCAATGGAAGCAGTTTCGGAACGTCAAATCGATTAGGAAAGCCAACATTATGCTTTTGTCAAATGAAATTGCGACACATTTTTTTCAACAAAAGTGCAAATATGGGCGATTTTTAGGTACACCTGTTTTTTCCCATTGCAACACCACTAGTATTCTCGAAGAAATCTTTATATTTGCCCCGTAATACGCATTTTAATATTTCATTAAAAATTTGAAAAATATCTTTTCGCGCCTAAATGGCCGTTTCCAACTCGTTTCGGCCTTGAAACACCATACCGGCGAACTACACAATTGCCAGGAGCACTATGGAAATAGGGGGAGAATACCGGAATGCATTCGATAAAATCAAACGAGTCGCTACCGCGCCCCTTTATCAACTTTTTGCAATCCAGCACTACCTCTTGTCATTCAATGTGGTAGCAGTGAAACTGACATGGGGGCGGTATTACTAAAAAACGAAAGAACGTTAGACGATTAAAACAGGAGTCTTTCATCCGCTGAGTGAAACTATGCACAAACTGAGAAGAAAATGCCGGTTGTGCTATTCCCCCTGAAACGGTTCAGCAATTACACACTTGTTCGGGAAACAATGTTCCAGAGCAACCATAAACCGCTTGTTTCAGTAGCGAGGAAACCGTTATCCGCAGCATCAAGATGGTTACAGAAAAGATTAACCAAAATGCGAAATTACGACGTCGAATTGATCTACCAGCCGTGGACTCATAAGCACATAACTGACAAGTTGTCCGAAGCTTGCGGAAAAACTTCCTCCTTCAAAGAGTTCAATTTGGACACTGTTACGGCTTTTGGTTATACTATGGGGAAACCGCCCTAATCATAAAGTTAAAAGAAGCAACAGCACAAGATCCTACGTCACAACCTCTGGCTGAAACAATTAGAAGCGGATAGCTACACGATGCAAAAAAGTTGCTCGGAGAACTTGCAGTCTTCTTCATCAATCCTGATCAAGTCATCCTGGAAAAGGGTTTAATGTTCCAAGGAAGAAGAGTTACAATTTCAAAAACGTTTCAATGGAAGACGTTGGAACGTGTTCATCTGGCACATACGGTAGTGAACACCTGTACCTAAAGGACAAGGGATCTTTCCAATGGGCCCCAGATGTCGAGTTCCGTAAGATCGTATATACAAAACTGTACTGCGTGCCGGATTATTGATTTGAAGTAAGCCAAGGAAACAATGCAGACGCGTCAAATCCGGCAAAGACCACGGCGAATTTTACCTGCGGGCATCCTTGCATTCGACGATAAGCAATACTTGGTCACAATGAACCATTACATGGATTTCTATGAGTTGGGATGGCTAAGTTTCAATACTGCCGTCGCGATCGTTGATAAAGTTGCATCTCAATTTGTTCTCTATGTTACACCCGAGATCTCAGAAATCGGAACCACAAGTTATTAACACAGACTTTGACATTTTTACCGGAAGGTTAGAACTCAAACACCTTACATGTAGTCCGTTCTACAGTCGATCGATCAGCAAGACTGAAGGGGCAGTCAAAGTGGTAAAGCAAATGGCGCAACTGGCACAGTTACCTGGAAATGATCCAAATTTAATAGCACTGGAGAAACGGAATACTCCTACTAAAACTATGTCTTACAGCTCAGCTCAAAAAATGTTCAGGAGAAGAACACGCACGCACCTACCGATGATAGGAGAACCACCGAAACCCGAAAAACCGAACTAAATCGAAGTGGAAGACGGTTTGAAAGGGCGAATGCTAACCCAAAAACAATACCATGACAAAGGGACTCGCGACCTACCGGTTTTACAGGTGGGAAACAAGGTACGGGTAAAGTGCGTTCCAGGAAACCCACGGCGATGGCAAGGAGAAGTAGTGATGAGATATCGCGGTTGTTGGCTATACGAAGCAGATTCCGGAAGATTACTGGACAGGAGGAATGAAATGCATTTGGGAAAACTAGTAATGCCAGCCGAAGGACACCCCCAAGAATGAGGAATTGTTATCCCGAGCCAAGAGTACGGTATGCTACAAAATTCAGAGGATATGAAGTGGTTGGATTGGACAGACTCGTGGACACAAAGTCGATCGGCGATTTGCACAAGGCTTTGGCCAATCATTAATGACGATGCGAGCAAGCTGATATCAGCGTGTAACGTTTTGCACACTATTTTCTATTTCAAAATTCTGATTGTTATTCACACTTTTCACTTTCCTCAACTTCATGTATACAGCCAACGTTTAAACCAACTTAATCGAACTAATCGATAATCAGTAAATACAACTCACTCACTTCTCGGTTCGCGAGCCTTGCGTTCTCTCTGCGTTCGGGTCACTAGTGCACTGAATTTTGAAGAGTTAGAAGCTAACGGAATCAAGCGACTATTGCGGCAAAGTTCCTTATTTAATTGTCGTTGGAATTACCTCAGTTGTTGACTTCCAAGATTAATTAGGAACGACACGACGGATTGTATCTATTGGATACCAAATTTGGTGTAGTGGAATTCTAAATCCAAGCACTTTAGTGAACTATTGAGTCATGTGTTCCCATTTTTATCACCTTTTTGATTTCGAGTTCATACCTGAATTTTGTATAGGGTTTAGATCCACTACAAGCACAGTGGCAAATCCGGATGGTACGCTGCCGCGACATAGAATTTTGTTGTAACGACTTCGGAGTAAAACAAGACGTCGAAGTGCGTCACGCGCCAAAACAAGCGAGCTGCCGGCGGAATCAAACCAACCAATAGGAACGCCGCCACCCCGGCACCGACTGTAGCTTTCCAATTTAATGATGCGCCTTGTCTATAAAATGACCAGTAGAACCCCAGTAAAGGTGTTTGTTGCTTTACGCCACAAGTTTTGCTCCCGATTTCGCCTCGGAAGTTAGGGAAGTTTCAACACCAGGACCAAACAACGTCACTGGTCCGAAAATGTAACCCGTTCTATACATCTACGATCTAACTTCTAGCGCCTCAGATAGAAAGATCTTCAACCAAATCGATCTTCTTCGCAATTACCCTCAAATACCGGTAGTCTAAAACTAGTCACGTGAACGCTCATGGCCATTCCATCAGGTCTGTCTGAACGTCTGCCCGTGTCGTTCGGTTAACCATACGTCGAATAGACATCACGTCTCCTCAATGGAGTCACTCAAGTACTAAACTTTGTTCATGCGTCCCTAAGTGACGTGGTCCAGGTCAGTGTTTCTACAGGAGAGCCTATCTTCTGTTTGTGGGCACTGTTTCAATACGAAGCCCTATACAACCCCGCTAAATGTGAACATTTTTCAGGATTGTCCAACTTCTAGGCTGAAACAGTTATACAGAAGGGATCAAATCACTCTATTTCGAGATTGAGGACATCCGATCCTGTCCGTTTCCCGGAATGACCCGCAACTTCCGTCGGCTCAGCGGACTCCTTAACTATTACTGTTGGTTCAATTCCAGCTGCAGCGTGTTGAAACAAGTACGCACCTCCAATCACACTGAAGCATAAAGCGGTATGATAACCCTAAAATATTTAATTATCATTGCACCTTAAGCAAGCGCTAATGCTCAAGTAGAAAACAATTAAAGTAGCATCAGGACACTTTACTATAAACGATCCGGCACAATAACGTCTACCTGCACAAAGAATCAAATTTTGCAGTAGAGATGTGATGCACGTGAGCCGTAATGGTGTACCCTTTGGGTGTGTAGGGTCTATTCACAGAGTAACCGCAGGAATAGTTTCGTGAGTTGAAGTGTTTATTACGGTACACACAGGTAAAGTTCAGTATATTACTGAGGTACCGGGCTTTCTAGCTCGACTGATACTGAACCACTCATCTTAGTGTGATATCACTCAGATTGGAGCAGAACAGGAAGGCCTCAGGGAATGGTCCTCCGGACCGTATGAAACAAACACATAGGCACGTAGAGTACAATGAATACGACTGGGCTATGGAAGTTTTCGCGCAGCGGCCGACCGCAGGTGCTCAGTGAATTTCCTAAAGTTCACCGCCATGACTGAATGAGGTAACCTAGAAGTTTTCACCAAGTAGTCCTACAGTTAAACGGTAGATTAGTTTGGCTAGACTGTTCCTCAAATCGTTTAATGTCGTTGATTCGACATTAATTAGCATGTGTAGAAGTCGTTCCATTCAGTTGTTTTAAAGTGCTGGTTATCGATACTGGCTCCAATTGTCCGTGAAGGTGCTTTGCCTGACCGTGCAAAGAAGAGTGGCGCCCAATAGTTTTCACTTATTTAAAACCATGCAGGCATGTCATGCATCCACCTGTAGTTGCAATAGGAGGTGCGTTGATATTGTTCACCCAGTGATGGCAAAAATTATCAATGGTAGTCACATTATCAGTATTTGTCACAGCCCTCGGCCAACGAGTGAAACCGTCTATAACTATGTGCTGAAAAGTCATCCAACCAAAAGGTTCCGGTGGACATGCAATACTCGGGTAGATGTGTGAGGATCAAGAAGTTGTATTAGGGAGTATCCAAGTGGAAATATAAAATCGAAATGGATTTAGCTACGCTGTCAGTGCAGATAGAAATTAAACCGTTTGCCTATGTCGTGGTTCATTACAAACCAAGGTCAACAGTAACGATTTATTTCAAGGGGTGTGCATATTGGGATGGCGAGAGGGAATGGAAGAAAGGTCCACGATTAGTGAGTGTAAAGGATGGTTGAAGACTGGGTTTAGGCACGTAAATGATACTTGAGTGAAGTATGAATATTCTCCACGCTAGAAGATATTAAGTGGTGTCAGGTAGAGGAAGCTCTTCGTTTTTGGGTGGTTTCTTATCAGTTTCTTCACATGTGTGTATCAGTTGAGATTGAAACTGCCTCAACGTTTAACTCAGATAAAACACCGTGACGACATTGACAGATCCTGGAATGTAGCGGATTGTGCAATAACTTCCAAATGACATGTTTGGGGTGAAGATTATTCGTTCAGTAAGCAGTTAACAGACAGCGGGGCGATTTGTGGTTAGTCAGGACAGTGAAAAAGGCAGTCACCTAATAACTGTCTATAATGGCCAGTTGATAAAAAATTCGCTAGTAGCTCCCTGTAGAAAATATTACAATTAACTCGAATATGCGAGAGTTTTCAAGAAGAAAACGAACGATGTTGCAATTATTCATTGGACGTCTCATTGCCACCAATACTACAAACAGCACTGCATATGAAATAAAATATTCCGCGCTGTTTGTTGCTCCTCGGCGTTCATTCAGGTGTATGCTCACAATGGCCGACATTTCTAGAATCACCATTCCTGCTGACTTTCTATCGCACTCCAGTTAATTAATTGATCCAAACACGACTACTTGGGTGATGCTGTTATCAACCAGGCAGATATCGGTTTTCTCTCCTTTGGCGAGGCGATCAATCAAGTTTATTTAACACAAATTCGACAAAGTGCGCACAGTCGACTCTTAGGGCAGTATCCCGGTCATACAAAATAGAAGTTTCTCGACACAAAATTAGAAGGCAACGTCACTTTAACCGTCCCGCTCAATACAGGTGTAAACTTATGATGCTTTGTGCAGCATACTGCGCTCACAGGTCGAACATGTAGCCATAGTCAACACCCAAGCTGAGCATTATTTACGCTTGTGGGACGAGCCGTAGGTCGAAAACTGCCTTCAAGTAAGATAAGTAAGGTGGCATGGTTTCCTGAAAACCGTGCAGATTTATTATCGTTGTACGAAGCACAAAAGGTGTAGGAGTTTATGGAGATGTGTGCGACGCGTCTATTGGGTTAACTGCTGTTAGTTTTAACGAATCAATTCTTGCGACACATGTTGCAGGTCACGACTTCATGTGGTCCGAAAAGATGTGTCTGGTTGTGGGCTCTTTCGAGTTGGAGCAAAACCACCCACTCAGTCGTCCGCTATATGAGTCCCATCCTGCGAATTATGGACTCACCGTTAGTGAGTTTAACGAATACAGAAGTCTGTTTCAGTACAGTACGCCAACCGACAACATCAAACAGTATGTAGCGGATATTTACGAGAACTTTCTCACAACTATTGACGTTGAAAACATCCGCCGCATGCTGAAGCCTGCAATGTCAAGTGAGTTTGTTACGTAAAATTAGCGAACATGACTGATAAAACACGACAAACTTGCCCAGTTTTTGTGTATTGTCCTACGTTGAAGTAGTTTTATGGACTTCCAGAGCCTACTAGTCATGCGAACACAACCATATACAATAAATCATGTAATGAGGGGGCAATAAAGCGTAAGTGACAGCAGAGCACACATGAAAAGGGTTAAGCAGTGGAAAGCGAGGGCGGATTAACCGCTGTAGCGACCTCCTAGAACAGCCTGATTTTTGTTGATATTTTGTTGTACATATTGACACCCCCTGATGAGCCACGTTTGTTTAGCACAATGATATGTCTTATTTCCGCTGGTATAGAAATCCTTCACTTTTCCGTTCCGCAGGCTACACGTAGGACGCTTGCTGGCTGTACATTTTGTTGCTTCTCGGTCGTGGCAATATATAAAGTACTGCGCTGTTGGTTGTCTTCTGAGTTATTGCCGTTGGGTAACCCGCCAAATCTGGATTGAGACTGCGGGAAAGTACACACACCGCGCGAGGACGAGCTTTGGCAAGCAAACTATATTAGGGCCCAGTAACATAATGAAATTAAAGTTCAGCGAGAGAACAATTCGTAGCACGCAATTTGAACGTTACAAGAAGGATTGACAACAAGGGGAGCGGTAGACAACTCTCTGACATACAAGCTGCTGTCGGCTCACTCAAGCAGGTACTTCAACGAAAACTAGAATGTTCTTATACGTACCGTACAATTTTGGGTAGGGACTTAAACATTTTCTCGTCATAAACCGCCTTCAGAATCTAATAGAAGCTGGAGAACACCTCACTCAAGAAGTCCATCAGATCATATTTCTCAGTATTATGCGGACATTCGTTTCACATCTACTTTACTAGGCGTAGCAGCACGTGCAATTTAGACTCAATATTGACGGCATTTACGGAGACAAAACACTCGAATTCGTGGAGACGACTCAGACACAAACGAACCCTCCTGTGTTGATACACCATTTTTGATCGCTTACCGCGTCTGAACGACAAGCACTTCCATTTTACGGTCCCAACTGTCTACTACCATGACGTTTCCAAACTTCTTCCCAGATAATTTGTGCTATAATTCTTTTGACGTTTACATTGTTAGCCCCAGGTGTCTAGTGGTTGTTTGACCAAAACAGCCTACATGTACCGTCTGTCAATAAGGTGGATGGTCGCGCCTGTAAGCAACTGGCGGTCATAAATCCCGAGCCCGCTGAGGAAACGATTCGGATCCAAATAGCAGGACGGCCTATCGGCGAGTTTCTTATTTGAAACCCTTGATGAACGTGAATAAAACAATGAGATGACTCAATCCACGTGATGTTCTCCGGAGTAACATTTCTTACATTCTGGTCACATATGAACATGTAACTGATATTAAACGAGTCAAAATTCCACAGAGCTGAAGTCATGACTTAAGGGATTAAACAGACAGACACCAAAAATGAAAAATCAAAATTGTGGGAATGCTGACTACCAGGGTAGCCACAGTGTCAACACAAATTGTTTTTGAACACACAAGGGGGACTGTGACGTTTAATGGTCATAGCCTCAGCAAACTGGGGTATGCGTTTCCGGTTGCTCCGAAAGATCACCGAGAACGCATCAGAAACTTTGACCGTGTCCTGTTTGTATTATGTGCCTTGCAACGGAAGATGCGGGGTGCCGTCCATCGGCATCTATACAGGCTCCTGACGTTTCCAACTGCGTCTCCAGCCATTTGGGAACATGCCCCTTGATACGAACAGCTGGTTTTCGGTTTATCCTTTCTGTGTAGCTCATACTGCAGCCATACGGGTATTTGCATAAACTGTGAGATGTGGCAGACGTACACTGTTCGTAACTTAGGCGACTGGTAGAGTTCTCGGTCGTTGTATCACATACAACTTCGCAGTGTTATAAGTCCTGGATACAGCCGCTGTTAGACGCTTCCTCGTCATTGTTGACCAGCTGTCCACTAGAAACGGGAGTTCTGACTACACTGTTCTCTTCGGTACCATCGTCACTTCTACAGTTGGGATGACGGCTTTGCTGTACTTTTTAAACGATGAGATTAACCAAGGAGCTCAGAGCGGCAAAGACATTCAACGAGTACCTGAAGTTCACCATTCGTCTGGCAGAGGCGGAGGATTGGATCAAATTCCTCACTGACTGCATTGATCGCAATGAGTAGCCGAAGTCATTTTGGCAGGCTCTACGCATGAACCGTGTCGAAGTAAGAAGCATAGCACTGAAACGACACAGTCTAAATCAACTTGACACTCATCGCGGGGGAATTGTCGAATTTGAGCGAAATATAGCGCAGCGAGGATCAACAGTGGAAAATCTCACAGGTCAGGAACAGGAATTGTTCACTGCTTTCGTGAAACAAGTGGTTGTCAGGTGGACTCAGAAGAAACGAGCTTCACTATCGCACAGCCTTTTCTGTTTCAGGCCTCAAGCAGAATTTCCAAGCCAACCAGAAAGATACGTACACAACTTTTCTAGTTTACATCCTGATCATATCACAATCGAGGCGCTCTCACTCGGTTCTAAGTTATGCTGCCCACAACGTAAGAAAGGACGTTTAGAACTCGGGGTGCAATTTGAGAACCTTCTCGGTCAGACGAAAGATTTAACCCCGCGTTCGCCAGATGACCTTGAATTATTTAAAACTATACTAACTGCTGCCAGCTATGCTGCAGGCGTATACCTAGAGAGAGAGGGCCTCAAACTAAGGAGCACGTGGATTCATTGAAGCTGCTTCAACAGGATCCAGATATCCTCCTCAGCAGACCAAACAATGGAGCTGGAATTGTCATCCTGAATAGAAGCGATTACATCAAGAGATTTGATGGTATTCTTGCAGACCAAATCAAGTTTTGTAGAGTTGCCAACGAAAGGGACAAAACTGAGTATTCGTCGCTTTGAAAATTTAAAACAGTTCATTCCCTTCAGTAGTTTGAACAAAACAGGTAGAACACGAAAACTGTTTTCGTGTTCTACCTGTTTTGTTCAAAATTGAGTATGCCGAACAACAGATCACTAAGTGTCCGAACTCATTAAAAACGAAAAGCTGGTAACTTCCGCGGCTTACGAACAATTACGACCACAGGGTTCTACTATACCCCGTCTCTATGGTCTACCAAAAGTCCACAAACCTGGCGTACCGGTTTGTTCAATACTGGATGTGATGAATTCGCCTTACCACGCAACGACGAAGTGGCTAGTGAAACTGCTTGAACCCGTCCGAAGGGCGATTGCCCCGCTCAGTCTACGTGATACGTCTGAATTTGCCGAATGCATGCAGAACGTTAACATGAATTCACAGAAATCATGCTCATTAAACGTAGTGTCGTTGTCCACAAACGTACCGCTGCTAGGAACCGTCAATCTTATCTGTGATTACGTGTCTGAGACCGAAATCGATATTGGTTTACCACCACTGAAATTGAAAGAGCTTCTGCTCCGCTGCACATTCGATATACAACTGCTGGTCAACGGCGTGCTATATCGGCAGACAGATGGCGTAGCAATGGGATCCCTGCTCGGGCCTCTCTTGGCCGATATATTCATGGGAAAGCCTGGACGCACTACGCTTCAATCCACCATCAGCCAGTTCAGCCAGTACCACCGATACGTAGACGATATATTTATCGTATGTGATGTTCAATCTATATGGAAATCATAATCCCCTACTACTCATCTGTAAGCTAGAAGAGGAAGGATCGACGAGGAGGGAAGAACTAAACACAGGGAAAGCGGTCAAGGATTTTTTACAAAACACCTAATAATCATCAAACACTTAACGCAAGCAGGTACTTTAGCTTTGGAGCTCTTCACGCCTCATCAAATTCTGGCGTACGCATCACTCACGCAGCCTTTCAACCATATTACTCCTTGGCTGTCTTAATGTTGGCACCGAGTTTTTCGCGACAGCTTCGGAGCCATTCGTTAGACTAAAGAATGCATTGGCCGCAACCGTCTTGTTGCAACATCGCAACTCAGCCACGAAATTGATGTGGATGTTGACGTATTATGCATAACAATTCGTGCTGTTCTTCAACAGTGGGTCACGGGATTTTTGTAACCGTTTCTTTCAACTTCTGAATGTCTACTTCGGATGTCTGGTTTGAAAACATGTATAATACATTCGGTCGTGATACGTTAGTCAACTGCTCTGTCATACATCAAATTAGGCACGTCCTCAAAGAAAATTAGCTTGTTTATTTTAATCAAAAACCGTCGAATTTCACCTTCCGCAGTAGATCTGGTGGATATTTACCACGCAAAGTTCAACATTCAAAGTTTTGGCTCTCGATTTTCCGCGGACAGTTCTGTCAGCGATAAAGCTGTGATACACGCTATACCGCCAGCCTCAATTCTAGTTAGTCACGACTCGGTCACCTTAAACACCCTGGCCAACACAGCGTTCAGAAGGGAATTCCATGCCTCCTGTCGACAGTCACCACTACGTCTAGTGGATCAGCCTTTGCCAATATCGGTCGTCATGATCCTATGTGACACTTGCACTAGACACGCGATAATTCTCCGGCAGTAAACGTTACCGCCCATTCTAACGCACTGCTACGGCCCACCTCAGCTCAAGCGGGTGCGGCTGGCCCGGCAGGCACCAGAACGACAACACTTGGCGGGCGCTTGTTTAGTTTGTTACCAGGCTAAAACTCACTTTCGCAAATCGACCCCGGGGATCGGATATACTCTTTGTTCAGCCCGTCTGTCGTACATGCGCATCGACATCGTTTACCATCTTGTCATATGTGTCCTCTCTTTATGGTAAGCAATCACTACGTAATAACCCGAAGCCATCCCACTACCCAAGGTTACCGCCAAAACAATCTTACGATGTTCGGAGACCACCAGATTGCAGTTCATGATTTTTCCACTAATGTGACAATCGACTGCAGTCCACAATTCGAAGGTGGTTGCGTTGCCTAAAATGTGCAAATTTCAGAATGTCAAAGGTCAGGATCTACGGCCAACCAAATAGTTGCGATTGGAACCATGAAGGTCTTTTACTGAAGTTGAAAGCTAAATTGTAATGGCCCAACCACGCCACGCCTGTAATTTTGTTCATATTTTCTTTTCTTGCTCCCATTCCAGAGGCCGATGCAGAGGGAGAATATGGAAGCTCCCCCAAATGAATATATCGGTTGTCCGATGGAGCAACCATCTTCCAAACTCATATTTACGTACTTTTTCCTCGAACATCCCAACTGCGTCTATCTTCCTGTGTAGCATACGATTTTAGTAACAATTGGCCAAAGCGCATTGTCTGCTGTGCCGCTGTTCTCCCTATGTTCGGTAGTCAGGTTGTAGGGTCGAACGTAATTCGTGACTGTTGTTTAGTGTGCTTGTTGTTTGAGTGTATCTCGTTTCAGGGTTCTTCGCAACATTTCAGCCTGTAATCGGTCGACAGTGAACCTGTGTCCATTTTACGCACTGCAGTATGCTTCGGACGGAAGTTCTGCATATTACTCTACCAAGTGTCTTTGCAGCCCTCAAGGTCGACCTCCGTTACGACCTTCCGCCAAATTTAAACAGCGATTATGTAACGCATCGTGTTGCCGTGTTGTTGGCGCCACTCTTGTCTTCGGTTGTGTAAGTCGTGTGCATGTCTTACTGGGCCTTTGGCTCACGTTTGTTTCTATTGTCTCCTTTTACAGGACTGTCGTTGGAACCCTTACTTCAGAAGAACGCTGTCCCCCGGTGTCTCCACGTTGTTTACGATTGTAACTGGTACACGAAGCCAGAACGTCTGGCTTGCCTGTTACAATTACTCTCTCACTGCAACGGAAAACTTTAGGACATTCGGCAACAACCTTGACAATTTTGTTTTGTACGCTCTGTGTTAAGGCGAGCATGATTTTGTAGGCGTGGATGACAACGACGTCCCGTCGAACGTCTTTGTCAGAGTGATTTCAAAATGCTCCATTATATCATGCCTTTATATGTAGCTTGGGTAGGCGCGAAATGGTGGATTTCGATCGAACTACAACAACTGATTACCACTTATCCGAGACATCCTCCCACCTGTTCGACTTCCTTCATCACCCAGCCGTTAGTTGTTGACTCCTCTATCAGCAGTTCGAGTGAGGCTACTTCAGTAAGTTCAACGATTTCACCATGGAATGACACTTGTTTTGGTCGTAAAGTTCACTGACTAGAGCGTTTAACAGAATGGCCACGACGTAGTGAGTAATGGAATTTTAAAACGAACGGAAAAATATTACAATAAAAATAACTGTGTTCAACAAGTTTTTTATTCAGAAGTTAACAGTCGTTATGTGAATCATCCGAGTACGCCATTTATTCCTGCACCCATAATTAACCGGTTTCACTTCATTTCATGATGCGTGCCTTCGTTCCATGCAGGCATAGCGCACGTAACACAACTCCGAGCGCTGTTGTATACTGCCTACTACGATGTCTCATGACATCGTTCGCAATCTCGCGTTGGGTGCCTCGCCGTAAGCTTTCAAACGCCTTCATTTAGTGCTTCGGTACCCTTGAAGGGGAACAACGAGTGGGAAGCTAACTGGAAGCTGTAGGTATCAGCAATCCTCGGTTTACAACATACGAGAGACGTCGTTCAAATAGCAGACTGATCGGAAATCAAAGGGTGTAATATGAATCAAACCATGCCCAGAATGACTGACTTAATTTGTTCTCAACAGGGGTGAAGGGTTGTCATCACAATACTCTTTTTGATGAGCTGTCTACTCAACTGAAGATTTTGCTAACCTACTTGCAGTGTGATATCTGAAAAATGATTAAAAATTTTGCCACATAATGCGCTCGAGTAATGAATAAGGGTTGCGTGTTGTACGCCAACGACTTTTTGTCGGCATGTCATGTGACTGTGTGACCCAAACACAAAATGCATAAACTTCTGACCAAACCACTGGTCGACGGCTGGTGCATAAACTCGCTAGCTATTAGTGTAGAATCAAGCGAACGAAAGCCGGCCGGTTAGGAATAATGCAACGAGTAAGCAGAGAGTATATTGTCGACACGCGAAGTCGACGTGAGAGTGAACCAATAACAAGACGAAAGGATGATATGGCGGAGCGATAAGCGAACACGCAGTGGGGTCGTACGTTTGAGTGTGTGAGAAACGTTTCGGTTTCCGTACTCGTTCAAACAAATGTATAGACACATACAAAAGTTGAAATGGCAGTCGGAGCCGTAACATAGCTAATATGGCTAAAAACAAAACAGAATCTTCACATTAGCCAACTTCCGTGTCGGTGCTGCTTATAGTACTATGTAAGATAATTTGCACACTCCGTCAGGTAAATGCCCAATCTCTGTTCCGGACGACATATATGTATGTATATCTCTTCCAGTCAGTTCGTATCTAGGAAAAACCGACTCAGTGCGCGGTGCTTCAAACCAGTACACTCGTCATCCGAACACTATTACAAGGTATTTTGCTATGCGTGATCAGAAACAACCAACTAACCACATGCTACCCTGCAGACGGAGTAAGTTGAACAGTGCCTCGACCCTCAAAATGTTAACGCTGCACATGTAGAACACAAACTGTTGATACCAACGGTAGGGAAATTCCGAGTTCCTGATAAGATTTCAAAAACTCTGCTGAAGGAACGTGCATACGTCTTGGCGCAGCCAATCACATTGTTTAGTTTGTATCTGAGGGTATGTAAAACTACGACGGACTGGAAAACGCGTACGCTTTCCCCACATTCAAATCAGGAAACCGTACAGCCTGTCAAAGTTGACGTCTAGTCGTATGGCCGTCAGTGATTTCTGAATGTATGGAAAAGCTGACTGACGACTCTACACGGAACTTACTAATGCAGATGGGACATATGCATGTCTCAACACGGTTCTCCTGACACATTTATGGCAGACATCTTTTATAGTTAGTGAACTGATGGACGGCTGTTATGGGTGCTATCACGCTCGCGGGTGTTGTTTTCCTCAGTTTCTTGGAGATTCTCGATAGCAAAAATTAAGATGTCTACTTAGAAAAAGTTTGAGCACTAGGCTTCAAGAATGGTCCGGTAGACCGACCTCTTAGTCGTCTGTGGACGGCTATTCCCAGGCTCGCATTAATGGGGTCTTCACATCTAACACGGGGCAACCGTGTAGATCGGAGGTAGTGTGTTTCAAGATAAAAACAAGTTTCAGATGGTCAATGGCGTAAAATGTGTCAAGTTTTGATAAATGCTTAAGTGCATATTACAAGCCAAATGTATAAAATTGATTACTTATAATGTTTCTGGTGTAATAGGATAAATCGACTATATCTAGAGCTCGATGCTTGTAGACAGAACTTTGTTCATTTTTTCGGTAAATGGATTTTGTTGACCTTCATCATGTAAGTTGACTTGTGAAGATGGGTGCATCGAAATTTTCGGTTTGATATTCATTCCCAGCGTACACGAACGCTCAGTTTTGCGCGGTGGTGGAAGTATACACGACATTTTAATTCTCCACCGCAATGATATCGAACTCTACTTAGCAATAAATATTGACGTGACTAACAATCGCCACTGTACCATTACGTATGCGGGCTAATCATCTACCAGAATTACCTGCTTGATCACCTTTTGTTTCGGTAATTTAAGTAGATGTTGGCCGACGTAATGTTATCTCCAAAAATACGTCCATACATAGGACCATCAGATGGTCGATTCTATCTTTGGTATATTTTAGAGGGTGTAACTATGCGAAGTATCGTACTCTACTAATGAGAACCCTCCACAAGTGCTTCCACTAACTCTACTGCATACTTTAAAACTAGAGTGAAGTCGTGTGGCGTTCAGATAGAAAACAACCAACTCATTTTCATGCATACCTCCACAATCACACGGAAGTGACCAATCTTACAACTTGGAAATGTGTATTCCACACTTGAAATTCCTATAAAAACGTTTTCACGCAACAAAATCTTAGACAAGCACCAACATAACATCTTCATTTAAAAGGAGTGCGGAAGATCGATTTTAACAAAAGTGAGACCAAAAGGGTTTAAATGTGTACGTAAAACACCGAGTTCCCTTGATTTTGTTCACCAATAAAGTCAGAAAACATATTTCGTGAGATGTTAACACTCCGCTTACTCTCTACAGTCACGAACGTAAAACATGAGAATATATAGGATATGCCGACAGCAACGACAACAGAAACGATCAACGATTGGGTTTAAATGAGGCAAGGACTGTTATCAGTTCCAGGGCGGACAAGTTATTCGAGTCAACAATTTATACACATACAGGCCTGGAAGACGAGTATTGATTAACAATGCCTCGGAGAAGGCAAGCAATTTCGGATTCCGATACTTGAAACGAGTTTCAGCGTATATTCGTCCTCTTCCATCAAAGCAGGAGGGCCACTGTCGACGAAATCTACGCATTTTGCCTATACTATGCATTTTGACATTTCACAAAAAAAATAAAGATACCATACTGCGGCAACATGGCCGTTTATAACTAGTTTTGACCTTGAAAAACTACACCGACGCACTACGCACTTGTCTGTTTCTAACACTGAATCTGTTGAGCGTTGGATATCCAGCGAAACAGAATTATCTATAAGGGATTCAGTAGTGTTCGAAGCGACAGTATTTTCGTTAACCTCCGCGATTGAAACCAACCTGGTCAATAGGGCTTCGATGATAGAAAAGCTCGTCCATGTCAAGAATAGTGATCATGCGATTTCCGTCATACGAAAAAACTACTCCGGCATTAAGAGGTAACCAATATGTTTGAAAAACACCATCAGCTGTTTATTCGTAGTCAAGACTTGTACGTAAAGACTGAGATTGCAGGACTCTTTCCAGTTACAGAATGTGATGCGATTCTGTATTGCATGAAAAGATTATTAATTCATCTATCAGGTTCCACGAATGAATCTGGCGTTAAAGAAACAGTAGCAGATCTCAGCGTGTGTACAAAATTTTCTGCGTCCATCGGACTGTGAGTGTTGCGGAGCAGTAAACAAGTCCTTTAGCTCAGTCCTCTAAAAACTTGACAGTGAACTGCATCACATCCGTCGGACCATGTGAATGGGCGGTCTTTTTTGGTTAAGCGGTGTAAGGTTGTTGCAATTTGCGCAAACGTCCGTATGAACATCCTATGATACGACACGAGTCCAAGGAAGCTGCAAAGGTTTTCGATTGCTTACGGTCAGGCCAACTTTTAATTTGTTTACTTTTGGCTCAGTCAGCTTAAATGCCATCAGCGGCTATAACATGACCTAAGAAAGTGACCTCGCATTGTAGAGAATGGCACTTTGATCCCTTCAATTTCAGGCCAGTCGACCGCAGCCGTTCCAGTACACCGCGGAGATTATCGTTGTGTTCAGTCACTGTCCGACCATACACTATAATATCGTCGAGACAGATCGGGCACTGGTTAGGTACTAGCCCTTTTAACGTCTTTTTCATCAGGCACTGAAATGTTGTTGGTATACTTGCCAGACCAAAAGGCATTGTTTCGAACTCGTAGAGACCTGACGGTACTGCAGACACGTTTTTTCCGGTATGAAGGCCATATTTCCACTTGCCAGTAGCCGGAGGCTAAATCCAACGCCAAAAACCTTTGGGCACCGTGAAGAGCGTCTAGAGTAGCGTCGATGCGTGCTATAAGAAATAAGTCCTTAGCCGTAACTTCATTTAGTTGGCGGTAGTCAACACACAGCCTCAGGGTACCATTTTTTCTCTACGCGGACGATTGGTGATAAACACGGTCAAACAGATGGGCGGATAATGCGCTTTTCGAGCGTTTCTGTGATCATCGTACCTAGATGATGTTCGTAATGCACGAGGAGTTTCCGTGGTGCCTGTTTATTGGCCGAAGGTCTGACGTGTCAATTTCATGCTGGACTACGCTGATGCGGCCAGGTGCGTCATCGCCCAGTACAAAAATATTTCTAACTTTAGACAACGTGTGAATCAGCCGTGTTGACGTTGTTGATAAGGTTTTATCTGGGGCGATGGGGTCCAATTTCAAAGGATGTTTCCGTTTTCGACTCAGCGGTAGAACAAAATTCAACGGTCGACCCTTTTTAGGCTCACTACGCAAGACCCTATAGTCATTTGACTGCCCTACAAATTCAGCACGCCTCCAAAGCGGCTCAGAAAATCCATTCCTAAAATCGCTCCCCACTGTAAATTAAGGCATGCGGGGAACTGGTGCTCTCCGCTAAAGGATCCGAGCTACCACCTTGCGGATAACGATGATGCGACCCGAATTTCAGTACCGTTTGCGGCAAGCAAGCGCACCAGTTTTACTGGGGCTCTCCGGTGCCTCGTTAAACTGCCTGCCAGTTGCGCATGTATCAAGGAGCAGGAGGTACCAGTGTGGACCGAAAACAGAACCGTTTCTTTATTAATGCTACCCCTAACGGATAAGGGCTTCATGCTGACAAGTTCTGGTGAGATAACTGAAGATAACGCTTCATACGAAACAATCATAGACTTATCCTTCCGGGAACCGGGACGGATCGGCTGGCTATCACCACTGTGTTGTACGCACCTGCCAAACCGCTGGCAATACCAACACTCCTCACCCGTCGGGACAGTTAGTCGGGGGATTGGCTTTGGATTGAGGGAGTGCTGAGTGAAGGCTAGGCAAATTGACTCCTTGGCATCCCAATTCTCATCCGACTTTTCAAGGGCCTCACAACCCCTCACCTTTATCAAAGCGACCGACAAACTTTCTGCTGGCTTGAGAATGAATTTGTTGCGCAAGCCCCGGTTTCGGAGGTCCATACAGAACCGTTCGCAGATATTCCGTTTACACTCGACGGGGGTCGACTGTTTGAACGCTTTGAAGCGAGCTCTCAGCGGTCTCTCAGGAAGCTGTCGACCGACTCCTCCGGAGGCGACTGGAAAGCCGCTTCCGGTAGACTGCCGGGAGTTCCAGTTTTTCGAACAACTGGCGCAGCGCTTCTCAACTGACTGGTGCTGATGCCCGTCGTGCGGAACATCCTCACTGCTTCTTCGCCCAAGAAGCTTAGAATGTAGAGCCTCAAGCTTTTTTCAGGAACGCTAGTCAAATAGATGGTCACAGGGAACTCCCAACATTCGAAATAATCGCTCGGGTGGAACACGGGAGACCGTCTGAGTGATGGCCGGAACTCTCCACGATCGTCCACGGCCAATGGTTGTGTCCTCATGTTCTTCACGTTTGGAGGGCTGAGGTCATTTGTATTTGACATCCTGCTCGCGACGCAAAATGTAATACGTCTGCAATCGAAGATTAACTGTCTGTAGCAAATACACTCAATAGCTTCAACGGACAAGGCACAATGGTGAGTAACCGAAATGCAGAGAGAATTCACACGCTGCATGCAGCATACTCAACCCATAGGATATCAGAACAATGCAAGCGACGACGAGCACGTGTATTGCGGCGCGAAAACAATTGTGTACAACTATCGGATCGAAACAAAAAGGCGCGTTCATAACGTCAAGGATGTTCTCATCGAGCATTCATCTTCTGTTGGGCGTGTCGTCATCTGTGAAAGTAAGAAACGGGGATAAAAATATACAGCGCTCATTTTAAAACCTTCGACAGTTTCTATTTTATTACTGCTCCACGACTTTGCATTTGGCAACTCGGTTGTTTGAAACAGATACGCATTCAACAGCACCTGATCGCAATCTATGATTGGTTGCCGCCAGTTTGACTATAATTTCGTCAGTAGCAGCCTTTGCGCGAGCACCGATTGGATGATCTTTCTCCAATCAGGAAACCGCTCCAATCCAATTTCATTATAATGTGGAAAAAAGCAACTTTCTTCTCATCCAAAATGAATCCTGTGACACCAAATGTTCTCTCTCCAAATAATCTTCCACTTCACGAACACTTGAAGTAATCTGTGATTGATCCGTTTCAGCAATCATTGTAAATAGATCCCAAAATATGATGATCGTGGTTGAACTGAATGGAATAACGACCGAACGTATAGGAACGTCAGAACGCAATGAGGCATAACTCAACGTATATTGTCCAAATGGAGTTATTAATTGCAAAGGCAGTTGAAACAGTAAAACAATTGCATAACGATAGGAGATAGTTCACTGTTCGAGCCAATGATGATCAGGATTGACACGCATGCGTGTCAATCCTGATCATCATTGGCTCGAACTCACAACGTACACGGCGACCACTTGATGGTAAGCCAGTGGCACCCATGTGTTCCATGCAGACAGCATCGCTTTCCTGTGCATGTATAGTGTCCGTGGCACTTAGAAGAAACGGTTATTACTCAGTCATTCAAAAAGAGGACAGTTAGGCCCATATGCAACCTTTCAGTTCCCGCTTGTCGCCCCCTAGCAACAGCCTGACATCAACCGTGTAACTGAATAAATGACTGGTCTGTAATTCGTTTATTGCTTATGACTGATGGAAGCCTGTCGTATGTTTGTTTTTTCCATCGTGCAAGTCTGGAACACGGTTGACGCTTAGGATACCCCATTGATTGGAATTCCTTTATTTTCAAAAATGTTGATGACATAACATGACGAAACGACCTCGAAAACACATGGGAATCTACGACTCATTTTGATTCAATTTGAAGATGTTACCGTGGGCTCTGTTTTCTGTTTATCGAAACACAATGTCGTTACAGTTTGTTCATGCTACGTTCGTACAAGCCATCTACTATACGTGAGCAAGTCGTCCGCCGCTGTGTAGAATCCCGACCACCGAAAAACTCAATTTCCTGGGTCTGTCAGTAATCGAGAAGTTCAGTCTCACACTTTGTGGTTCATTCGTTATCTTTTAAATTTACAGAACGGCTTACATAAGGGAAAAACCGCTCAAACTAAACAAACTGAAATAGACAAGCTTTAAAACGACCTACTTTGATGAACTGCAACTGTAACGACCCCGCCTACCTGTTACTGATTTTGTTTGTGTCGGTTGCCATCGGTACTTTTTTCTAGCGCACGTTGAACGTGGACTATGTAACGCATCATGCTGCCGTGTTGTTGGCGCCACTTTTGTTTTCCATTGTGTAAGTCGTGTGCATGTCTTACTGGGCCTTTGGCTCACGCTTGTTTCTATTGCCTCCTTTCACGGGACTGTCGTTGGAACTTTTGTGATGCTAGCTCCAGGGTTCGTACACCCAAGGTTTCCCCAGCCTTATAGTAACACGGATCGGAAGTCACAGTGAGAAGACAGTGAATCTGCAAACAAACTTTAGTTATTTATTTACTCACCGTACACAAGCGGACTTCAACGCAACGAATAAGGACGCTAGGGAGCTGGACGTGAGAGAACCTTCAGCACAACCACACGGCAGCCGCCAGAGAGGACGAATGTCAACGGAAATTCCAGTAGACCTTCAGGATTCAAACAAGTGTCAGCCTGGTTGGACGGCGTTCCCAACGGCAGTAGCTAAAACATTGTTATCCTAGTGAATGCAGCCTACAATGGTAGAGATGGCGCAGATTCCTAATATACTTACGAGTAAAACTGCGATACCTACGCCCACACATTAACTTTGGTGATAGTGGTTTGTAGTAAATTTACATTCACAAGGTAATGTGGGCCAGGGCGGTGGTACTGGCGAGGCAACTCTCACGCCTCGGGGAGTTTAGGATTTTGGGGACGTCGAAAGTGATTTCACTACAAAACCCTTACTTCAGAAGAACGCTGTCCCCCGGTGTCTCCACGTTGCTCAAAGTTGGTTTACGAGTGTAACGGGTACACGAAGCCAGAACGTCTGGCTTGCCTGTTACAGCTAACCGTTCAACATCTACTAGGACGTATATTAGGAGGGACATACAGAAACCTGGAAATCTTTGAGGACCGCCCAAGCCAAACTGCGATAGTTTGAAATACGTAATAGTAATAGGAAATGTACTTAGCTCAAACCCAGAGCTAGCTTCTACGCAGTAGTAATAACGCAGCACGAAAGCTCACGAAATCGTATTGTAATCAGTCCCTGTACAATGTAATTATTCATGTAGTAAAACAACAACAGCATATAAAGTTCCGTTATGATTTACGATCATCACATCCGCCGCAGTTCAAATGAACGTCGCGCAGTAATGATGAAGTTGTTTCTTCTTCACACGTTCAGGAATTCTTGTCTGCGCCGGCTCAACTGTAGGTACTCTTCCAATAACTGAATTCGAATCTGGAACAGACTCAGAAACAGCATTTT
>JTDE01000575.1:181071-220435 GCA_014338405.1 Paragonimus skrjabini miyazakii
CGACTCCTATTCGAGATGACCAGAAGAATATCAGTTACTACCAATCTTCCTAAGGGAGGTGTCGAGTAGATCTCTAATGCCCCAGAAAGTGTTGTTTGCCTTGTGAAAGGCCTAAAACGTTATTGTTGCAAGTAACCTTCAAAGTTGGCCTGGATATGTGATTCTTCGCCTCTCATAAACGTTCCCAACCTTTCGTTACTATTTTTGGCATCCCGCCTAAGCAGTCGTATTCTGATTGGGGTCTCGTTGTATTGGCTGGACTTTTGTCTGGTTCATTTGTTGATGTGGCTTTCTTATTGGTCACAAAACCCTGTTAATAGGAACGATATTTTGATCATATTGTTATCGGATTGAGCGACATAATAAACCTCTGTTTGAAGGCTGATATTCCTCCTGTTTTTATGAGTTAGCTTTTGGAGGATAGGTTGGCTTGGAAGTTCCGAGTTAGTCGTGTACACTCTGTCGTCCATTGTTCCGTTATCTGCCGCGTCGTTAGCCGTTGTTCTATTAACTGTTGTAGTCACTGGCCGTAGGTTCAATCACACCACATTTACCAACCACCGACTACAGTTTCGTATGATGTTGAATTAAAAAAAGCGCTCCTGAAGCCACAACAGCACCAACACCTTCTGAGACAGTTTCTGATCCCCAAGATGAACTACTCGCCAGTTTTGAATCGAGTCCACCGAAACGCGCTCAAAGTTATGCACTGTACAATACCCCAGTTTGTTTGTTAGTAGCTCCGCCTTCCAAAGGACACCAATCAACTATATCCATACCCCAATTCGCTTCGACGATCTGGGCACTCTGAGTTTGTCCACCACTATTCCCATCTCGAGCACATCACGAGTGGAGAGACTTCTCTCCAGTCAATGTACAGATCTTAGGGATGTAGTCAAAGATGATTCGTTTGGCCCTATCATGAGGGACTTCAACGTCCCAGTACGTGTTCAGGGTGTGGTAATGATAAAAAAGGAGGATGCCCATGTGACGTGAACGGATACGTTTTATCATACGCTAGACCAAAGTGATCTTCAAGAAATGTCTCGCTTTCCACTCTTCAACTGTTGGCTGTTGAATCCAGACCGTATTTCCCCCAGGCCCTTTATTCATGCTATCCAGCTCCAATGCTGTCTTCTTCGGACCAAGGTCCAGAATTCTCGAGGTAGCCGAAGTGACCACTCAGTTCTAGGTCGTGGCAACTGCGGTCAACCAGAAAACCTCGCTCATAGTCTCCAATCCTTCTAGATCGCCCACAATGTGCATTGTGCTCGGCACAACCGCGTGGTCAATGGCCTGGTGAAGAGGCTGCGCAATCAGGGCGACGCAGTTTCTGAAGAGTTACCAGTACCAACGGCGAGCTCTTTCATCAAACCTGATGTTATCGTGGTTCGTAACGACGCAGGTGTGGTACTGGACCTGAGTATAGTGGACGATTATTGAAACTATTTTGCAGGAAAAGATTGCGAAGTACGGGACCGACTACCATTCCGCCATTCAGTCGACCCTCCATACTATGGGCTGTGACGGGAACTCTGTTTCCCATTCATCTATGATTGTCACTTTTCGTAGTGTCATGTATCCATCTTACTGCAATGAAATTCTTCCTCTGGAGCTGCACTCCTACGCAGTCACTGACTGTTCTAGGTTCTCTGAAAATTCATAACACTTTTATGCAGGGAACCTGGCGATGAATGTTGCTACCTTCTGACGGCTGTTTCACTATGAAGGACATTTATCCATCCCGATGCGTGAGCCATGATAACCTCCCTGTGCCCTGAGGAGCTTTTGACGTTGAGACATATAGTTTTATTACACATCACACAAATAAATTTCATTTGATAACTGGTATTATTAACGTTTGTTACTCTAAAGGAGGAACTTGTTAATTGATCAGTGTCGGTAACCATCTAGCACCTTACATTTGAAAAATAGCTTGCTTTGAATTTCTCCGCTTGGAAAAAAAAATTTGTTGCTCACATTTTGATGTCACTGCTTTCTCTTTCTCCGAATGAAGCTGTGTAAAATGCTTATCAAAATAAACCATAACTAGTGATATTGTCCGATTTTTCCATTCACTTTGGTTAGTGTTCATCTTTAATGTTTTGTAATTAGCCTGATGATCAAACACAGAAAACAAGTCTTGTTCGCTACGTTGTCTTAGTCGTTGTCGGATTAAAATGTCACTGAAAACAACATCTTACCCCTCTGACTGAGAAAATCAACATTAGCCGCTCCAAATAAATTTACAGCTTTGTTTGCTTGGGAGGAAAAGTATGTGCTCACAATCGGTAGACCAATCTTCGTCGAGGTGAAGGAACATACCGGACCATTTGAGGATCAATAAGCATATTACCCTACACATGAATAATATGAATGAGTACTGAACAAATAAATCGGACACCAGCAAGATTAGAGGCGACAAACCTCATTTTGGCACAGTTACGTGCCGCATACGGGTCGCCAGGTTGATCAAAAATATTTAATCCTCGTGCTTAAGTGTGACAAAATGGCTGCTACATGTGCTGATTTTCAATGACAAACATGCAGCTCTATACTCGCTAGAACCTGATCATGAAACCACCGTGGTAATAAATAAATCCAGAACGAGTTTGCATGGTTTGGGTAGTCCTAGCTCAACAACCACACATTTTGCGGATTTGCAAGACACCGGCGGAGTGTACGGCAGTCGACGACGTGAAACAACAGAGACGTATCCAATAATATTAGCTGTTTCACGACAAATGAACAGATCACCATTAGATTCTACGAAACTAGAAGTTGGACCAGACTCGAACGGGCAACCATACTTCTGAAAGTCGTAGTCATTAACCGGCAATTACGTCAACCTCAACTGAATTCGAATTCAAACTAACATGTTCGAGTCAACCTAGCAATACGGTTGACATTCCTTCAACTTGATAATTTCGGAAAATACTCACAAAACATGCAAAGGGAACATAAACGAAAGCCAAGACGGTGAAATATGACATGACATTTTGTGAGTAAACGTAGATTCGATTGACGGCTTTGAGGTGGGTATACAAACTGCAAAAGCCTTGATCGAATAAAAACATTTCAAAGAACAACTACTCACTCTGGGGTGAGCACGCCGAGACGTGGAGCTGAAACGCGATTGTACACACGACGTACAAGGGCGACCCCATCCAATTCGAACAGCGCCTGAGCCAGTGCAGCTAAGGCGTTAGATGTTGAATCGTCATCGTTTGGCGTACTGTTGGCCACAAACACGAGCACACTGTCACCAACATAGAGATGACGTGGAACCTGGACAGATTATTAACAACAAAAGGTGAACGCTGAACAAAAATGAGCAAGACCGGTCAGCATCGTACAATCGATGCGTATCACATATGAAACGTAAGTGGATTTCGCTCACACATTGCACGTAGAAGTGAATTTACTCGTTTCTTGAACCGAGTTGGAACACCTGTGGTGAAAATAACCGCATCGATTCTGCTTTACATAAGGTTTATAAGCTTCGCAATGCATCCTGTTCTAACTGTGACCATGTGCTCCAAAACACCAATAATTTCAGGCATGATTTTGGGATTTATTCTTTAGGTCACGTGACCAAGCAGACTTCGTCATACTGTCAAAGGTGTTAAGCCACCCAAACACCCGGACAAAACTACACTGGTGAGTTGGGCATGACAATCGTAAACTACCAGTTCAATCCGGTTGAACAACATTGTCAGTAAATATAGTTGCTGTCAGTTACTATAATTTGAACCACTGGTAATGTGATCGACAGAACCAAGCCAACACCTTTAAATCGGTAACAAAGCAGTCCATACATGGACTGGATCTTGCATTGTATGAATGCTCGTGCAATTAGGGAACAGCTCATTCTTGAATCTGCGCACGTGTACTCTATCATTCATAAGCCAAAGGAAAAACTGCTTCACTAATCCAAACAGTACTTGTTGGGAAAAGGAAGTTGCGTTCCGATATTTGGGCTCTGATTTTCGTACCGCTTTGCAATATCGTTGTGTTCGTTCGTGAGAGAGATACTGCTCGTGGTCTTGCGTTTGTTCTTGTCTTTCTCTATCAGGCGGGGTCGTAACAGTACTATCCATTGGCAACCAGTACGCTGAGTTCGGTGACTTCTAACGGGATCAAACAAACTAATGAGATTCGGGTGAGAAAGTGTGATAGGACGTAGGAAGTACCAAAAAACAAAACAACACTAACCAATTGATTTATTCGCGTTGAGTGAGTGAATATTCAGTCGGTGTACACAGGTGGAAAAGTTTAACATACCTAAAATAGAAACAGCTTATTTCCCGTACACATCCAATCAGTGTCGGTTGACCGCTGCAACCTACCCCCTGTAGCCTGCCAGGTACACCAGCGAAATAACCTTTATGACGCTTTATCAACTGTTGAATATACCGTTCAAATCATGTACTATGATCACCCATGAAAACGCACTGTAGTTATGGTGCGGCTTAGAAAACGAAACGGTCCAGTAGAGCACACTCTTAAATGTAAAGTTGAGTAAATTGAGTTTCAAAATTTTGCGCCACAAACGTTTCCTGATACGTCATGCACTAGTTCAGACATGGACTGGATGTTATCAGATTGTCATAACCCAAACGGAAACAGATGCAGCCGGTGCCACTGACATTGTAAATATCATGACAGATTACTAATGAGCAGTTCAGCAAATTTATGATTTTAGATAAGACCCAACTGTGAAAAGTGATTAAAGGTGGAAAATATTTGTTCGACCATACTGTTGTGATTTTCCTGCAACGACCAGCCCTGATAGGGATCTCGGTCATTCTGGAACATTGCACGAAAAACCTTTATTAACCAGTAGGGTTTTCAGTAGGATACAGTTTATCGAGGTGTAGTTATGAAAAAACATCGCGAAAGCTATCGTTATCATTATCTGACTAATCATTACTCACAAGCGAAGGTGGTTGAGCATTCACATATGATAATTCGGTCGTGCTTAATATGAGGTCAGTGGCGCAGTGATCAATACGGTTGCCTCGTCAAAGCATAGCCGGAGTTCTAGGCCCGGCAGTGGCAAGGATATGCACTACTGACGAGTTCTAATGACAGCAAAACTCGAGTGTGGTGCTTATTTTCGAAAGGGGCCGACTGGGAATTTTATGGAAATGCGACATCTGCGATCAGTCGTGGATGATGTTCAACTTGAAATTATTATTATCAAATGGATAATCATGACCCAGGTGAAGTTGCAATTATATTTAAATAAGTAAGGTGATGGATGAGTTTGAAGTTGAATACAAACAATTTAAAAGGTCACTCGACCCCTGATAAGCAGAGAAACATTTCGGTGCCAACCATCTACAGTAGTTTCTGTACGTCAGGACAGTCACTTCTGAACACTAAATGTCATGTTGAGGAAAATGAAACTAGTAGTGTTGATGTCGAAAAAAAAAGCCTTTTCAGACAGCAAACAAGAAGCATCTGTACCATAAAATTGTGATCCAAATTCATTGCCACGAGTAAATTGGTAAAAATCACAGAGCCAAATTGATGTAAATAGAGACAGTCTCGGTAAATAAATGCGGTTTTTTCTTCGCTAAAAGTTGCGCAGCCCTCTGAGTTTTTAAGTTAGACTTCGTGGAAATAGAAAAAAATGTCTTCAACTGGTGGTTGGATGGGGATTTCTTCAGATAAGACTGGTTTCTGTTTGAATTCCGGGCGGTTATTAGTCAGATTACACTCGATCTCATCTGGTAATGTCTGGGACAACTCCTTTTAATTGTGAAGCGATTATTTTCAGCTCTTCATCATTAGTAGATGTTGGTATCCTCATGCCTCCAGCAAGAGCATCAATCACCTTTCGAAGGACCTTGTCCTAATGTTGTAGACGTACTAGTGTTTACGAGTCCTGCTCCATTGCTAAGCCGTTGATTCCCAAAGTCAGTTTGGAAAGTTCGTCGTCTACATGTGGTCGAGCAAGGCAGTCGGCGACGCAACTGTTGTAACCAAGCACACGATTGACCGTAAAACCATACCCATGCAAACGTAATGCTTATCAAGTTAATTTGCTTCTCGGGTCCCACGCAGTCCTGATCCACTCAATAGAAGTTTGTGATCTGACTCCAAGTGAGCCTGTTGACCCAGCAAGTACGGTCTCCCTTTTTGTCTAGCAGTTAGACGATTGCCGATCATTCCTTCTTAATACTTTTGCACCGCTGAGATCAGGACTCTAATTGTATATTCGATTACTTCTTCCTTTTGTTTGAGTACTGCCTCAAAGACAAGGTCACTAGCAGCTGCTGCTACGAAGAACATTGTTCTTGTATTCGGAAGTTTCAGTGTCAGTTGTTGCTCGTTCATTCCTTGTTGCATCCGCGTGAACGCGGTCCACTCAAATTACTTGGCCCTTCGAAAGAGCTCGTACAGTGGTAACGTAATCGAATGAACATTTTTCACGAACCGACTGCAGTATTCTCCACTCAACCCAGAAACTGTCTCAGCGTGCGCTTACAATTCGAAACTAAGGCCTTTCTAAATCCTTATTTTCTCCACCAGTGGCATGATTTCAACTTGACCCACCTAGTGTCCCAACAACACCAACAACGACTATCAAAGTTGCGACTCGTCGGTATTAATGCGGAATCTAGAACTATTGATTCGTTTTAAGACAGAATCTAGATGAGCAGCGTGCTTCGATCCTGTATTGCAGTACATCATAATATCACCTCCATACAACACCACAATATCCAGGCGTCAAAATGTGAACATTGTTTCAGATAAGCCAAACAGCATGCGTTCAAATTGGTACTATTTTTCGCCTATCCGTGCATGCGGTTTTCTCACCATACACGGGTTTGATTGCCGCAAGCCAGTATCCGCAGCGCAAGTCCACCACAGTGAACAATTTCGCCTGTTGCAACTTATCAAAAATATCAGCGACGGACAGTATTGGCACAACTGTGTTCTGTGCTATCTCATTCAGCTGTCTAAAATCCGTACTAAAATGGTATTCCCCGCTGGATTTCTTCATCAGAAAAGGCGAGTTGTACGAACTGTTGGTTTCTTCGACAACAACCTCACGCAGCATGTTCCGTAGTTGCCTTTTCACTAACTCTTTAAGATGAACCGGTACCATACGGGGTCCGTGAGGTCGAAATGTTCCGGTTGTCAGTATTTCATGTGCAATCCAGTATCAGAATCCGTGCAGGTCATCGTCGTTCGTGAATAACTCAGCGTATTTCTCGATCGTGGACTGGAGCAAACGGGCTGTGACAATGTGGGTTTTAGCCGTGCGCACTTGGTTGACACATTTCTGTTGCTGTCATGTGAGTATCAGGGAACCGTACTCAGTTAACGACTTCTTGGGCTTCAGACCAAACACGGCATCTGTTGCAGCGACGAAATCGGTTCTCAAGATCGACTGCCTAGTTTCTTCGGAGACAATGAAACGGCGCCTCGTGGTATGGCTGCCAATACGCATCCTGCATTCGTTCACGACATCCACCAGAAGACTGTGATCCGCAACTGTGCTAATCATCACGTATGTCGGTTGTACGTTCTAATTGGTCACAAAATTGATCACCAACATGACTGCCCCCGCATTGGCCAAGCACTGTTCTATCTCCCCGTCAATTTTAATTTTTAAATGTACGACCTTGTTCTCAATCTCTCCCATTATTAGCTGCAGCCACATCCATTGCTAGCTGCTCCACTGCCTTCTGCATTTCTACCAATTTCTTGTCCGTATTGCCGTTCGCATCCACTGCGACAAATGACATAACTCTCAACTCCCACGTCACCTTTGCTCTGATATAGTCGTTTTGGCCGGAGATATGAATGCTCAGGTCGGCCACCCTGGTGAGGCCGAATCTCGTTTAGGTGGCAGGTTTGGGATAGCGTCACATCGGTCAGATAATGTTGGGCGATTGTTGCAGCTGTGTGCTGAGCATAAGGTGTTTTTAACCAGCACTAGTTCTAGGCATTCTGCACGTCATTGCTATACTTGGCGCCAGCCTTCTCCGAATCAGGCCTGGTCTCAGATAGACCACATAGCTGTTAGTTACAGGTGGCGTGGTTGCATTCAAGACTGTCGTTCTTATTGGAACACGTACTTGGTCTCAGATCATGCATTGATATGTTGTCGTTTTGTTCTTACTTTTGCTGGACAACGACCCCACCGACAACGACTGGCTGTTTAGAAACTGGCTTTACAATCGGTAAAACATAAGTACCAAACCAGCTTAGAAAGCTGCCTTAGTGGTATTCACTCCGAAGACCCTAATAGCTGCTGCACACAAATCGCACAGGCTATTCAGAAAGCAGGAACTATAGCATGCGGCACAGGGGTACATAAGTTTAATAAACATTGGGTCTCAGAGAAATCTCTGGAGTTGTTAGAGGCCATGCGGAAGGTTCCTTCTGGTAGTTCACATAATAAGTCTAGAAGATATATCTGTAGGAAGCTGAAACGTAGTCTAAAGGCTGATCGTGAGGCTTGGTTGGTGGAAAAAGTTAAGGACGTGGAAATCGCTTTTGCTTCAGGAAACTCCAGCAAACTATTCAAGCTGATCCGTGCTACTGGTCCCAGGCGAACGTCTGTCAGTGAAGCCATCAGCGAGGCAGATGGCACACTAATTTATAATAAGCCCAGAAGGTTGGAACGTTGGGCGGAACACTTTGAGGGTCAACTTAGCTGGCCTCCTGCTTCTACTGTGCTGCCACCACAAACTTGTGATGTAACGCTCTGGTCGGTAGATTTAGAACCACTCACTGAGACTGAGGTTCGCAATTGCATCTCGGATCTCAATCGTAATAAGGCTGCCGATCCAGATGATCTTGTGCCGGTACTTTTTAAAGAAGGTGGAGAGGTGTTAGTTGGGGCCTTGACTCAGCTGTTTCAACTTGTGTGGATAACGGAGACCATTCCTCCGTGCTGGAGTCACGCGATAATAGTTCCTAAATTCAAGAAAGGTATCAGGAGCTCCTGCTAAAACCATAGGGGAATTAGTTTGACCTCAGTCATTTCTAGGGTTCTGGCATTCACTATACTCCGTCGACGCAATGCAGTTTAGGAGTTAAACATTAGAGAAGAACAGGCAGATTTTCGACCTGGTCGCGAATGTATAGATCACAATTTTACCCTTCGTCAAATTTTGGAGCAGCGTCACGTATACTGCAGACCAACAATCGCCGTATTCCTCGACTATAAAAGTGCGTTCGATTCAGTGGATCGATCTACACTTTTAGAGTCGCTTAAACGCAGGGGGGTGCCGATCAAGTATGTGAACATACTGTCGGCACTTTACTCCCATACCTCGGCTCAGATTAAGGTTTACGGTGAGCTGTCTGACGGTTTCAGCACCAGGAGCGGCGTTCGTCAAGGCCGTCCCCTTTCACTATTTTTGTTCAATTAAGTCATGGACGAAATAATAGAGGACTGTTTGCGGCACTCAAATGATGCTAGTGTGGACCTCCTACCTGATGGAAGGCTGACCGATCTTGATTATGCTGACGATAAGGTGTTGCTGTTTGACAACTTTCAAGCAGCTCAAACAACGCTAAATGCAATTTCACGTTCTGCTAAGTACTTCGGAATGCGCTTTGCAGCCTCGAAATGCAAAGTCCTTCTGCAAGATTGCTGTGATTACGTAGATTTAATGTTAGATAATGAAGTCATGGAAGTTGTTGACCGATTTGTATACCTGGGAAACTGTATCGGCGGCGGCGGCGAAAGTGTACGGAATGAAATAGAGGCGCGTATATCCAAGGCTAGAGTGGTGTTTACTAATCTGAGGCGACAGAAAGGTATCTCTCTGAAGCTTAACGGTCGCGTATATCAGACAACAGTGGAGACTGTATTACTATACGGCAGCGAAACCTAGCCACTCAGGGTAGAAGACTTGAACCGTCTTCAGGTATTTGACCACCGATGACTGCGTCCAATCGCTCGTATCAGGTGGCACCAACGAGTGAGTAAGGAGGAGGTTAGGAAGCGGGTGTTTAGCACTGATTGTCAAACGAGTTCTTTCGTTCAGTCCTTACACTTGCACAAACTTAGATGATTAGATCATGTACTAAAGATGCCAGCTAGTCGTCTGCCACACCGAGCACTGTTTGCCGACGCTGCGGTCGATTGGTGCAAGGTGCGAGGTGGACAGATAATGATCTGGTGTGGAGAAATGAAATCGTTCACGAAGGAATTGACCGCTGTAGGTCAGGTTCGTTTCTCGGACTGGGGTCCTCGCGACTCACGGAGTCAGTGGCTGGAGACGTTAGGTAAGATGGCGGCTGATTGGGCTCAGTGACGTGAATGTTGTCGTTGTTTGTCCGAGTTGTCTGTGAAGTGAGTGCACTTAATGACGCGAGGCAGTGAAAGCCGTGAGGAAGCTGTCTTGCTGATGACGCCTTACTTTCACTTACAGCTCGGTTGTTTGTTTGCAAGATGTAGGTGTCTTGATGTTGTATGTTTGAATGTAGACGTAGCTATTGTTTAATGGTTAGGTCCCCCCTCCTTCCCTTTTTTTCTTCTCTCTTCCTACACAGGGTTTGCTTTTTCTACTTCGTGGTTGTGTGGCAGTTAAGCATCAACGTGAACCACTGATGTATTGCTGTCTATGATGATGATGACGACTTGTTAACTGGATGGCTTTAACAGATGACGTGTGTATGTCTCAAGAAAGCTTCTTCGGTTTCGCTGGAAGCAACTTTTTGCTCTCACTCTATAGGGATTTCAGAGGCTAGGCGACGGAAAAGATAATAAAACTCGCAAACTCTTGAAAATCGTGCCAAAATGGAACCAGCGTATCACATAAGGAACGAGGATTGACATCAGGAAAGCTGTGTTACACAGTACAGCTGAAATATGAGGTAAGCCAATCGGCACCTGAACGGTAGGGTTATTAGCAACGTTTGGTTCTCCAACTACCCTAGCCAAATGCAGTAGAAAGAAAGTAATCACTAGTCATTCACACAAGATCATACTCCTGGTTCAGAATTTAGGTCTAAAAACATGGCACGATTAGCGTACAGCATAACTCACAATCAAGTCAAGATTTTCTGTGTGTGCGATCGCGGATGCGAGCAACCACAAACCGGCTAATAGAGATTGATTGAAATGATCCCAGAATGGGATACAATTCACTGTTCGCTTGATCGTAGTGACCACGACAACTGAATTCAGCTAGCTACACGGAACTAGACTACATACTTCCATAAAAATAAGTCTAAAGAAATATCAGGAGACAAACATCACCAGGCCGAAGATACAACTGAGTACAGTTGAATGGTCTGGTTTCATCATTACACTCAGCCTAGATGATCACTGACAGTTCATCGTAGATAAAATATCTGATGCCGTTAACAACCATGTTCCAGTAAAGCGTCCTCAGCCTAGCAGAAAACTGAGAGGTCTAAAGAATACACCTAAACGCCTCGTTACATCGAAACGTTCAGCCTGGAACAAGTAGCAACTAGAACAAACTGCAGTTGTGTCTGTAGAGTGTCATGTGGCGAAACCATATCACAGCTACTATCAGAGAGAATCGATTCCACTACCAACATGGTCTTGCTTAAAAGCTGAAGGTCGTTTCTAAGATTTTCTAAGGCGAAAGCACAACATACACAGGGAGAACAGTTTATCATTTCGCAACTGCAAACCTCGGGTGGATTTATCATTAAAGGTTCAGAGGAGATCAACACACTCGGTAAACAGTATCTAAGAATGCACAACTAATACTCACAAAAGACTTTTGAGCACATAGGCATAAACGTAACTCAATCACCCCAAAGTTTAGTATTCAAAGTTGGGTGTAGAGATGATCCAGCAGACCACTGGCAAGCAGAGTTGTTTTCAATAGTTTCTAAGGTAACGAAAAGCTTACAAAAATTGAGGACCGTTAACCGATCACCAAGAAGCAACATGATTTCGAAAGTGGATGCCCATGCGCCACGAATCTGCTGACTGCCCGTGACTTCTGAACGAAGGCTGTCGATGCAAGACTGGTCACAGATGTGGTTTACCTTGACTTTTCCGAGGTCTATGACAAGGTTGATCGTGCCATCTTTCTACGCCTCGATATGTGCATAATCACGTGGCTTGAGGATTATCTAACTGAACGCAGTTTCAACGTTAGGGTGAATGGACATCTGTCAGGAAGACGCCCTGCAAACAGCGGTGTTCCACAAGGACCCTCAATATTATCTTTTTTTTCGTTTTTGCACTACCTAGCATAATTGAATCACTGGTGTTGCTCTACGCCTATGACACAAAACCCTGAAGATTTCTAGAATGCCCGGAAGATGTGATACAGGACGATTTAAATTGTTTAAACCAGTGGTTCATAAAAAATAACTTGTCGTTCGATGTCAACAAATGTAAAATCACCTACAATTGCCATCAAAATTGTGCTGACTACTGCCCTGGCGACACAAATCTACTCGTGTCAGTATGCAACTAGAACTGATAGATCATAGTGGAAGACAGTTTGAGTCTGTTTACAGATTGAACAACCACGACTAAAAAAGTACAAATGACCTTGAAACTTCTAGAAGGGATTTGTGGAACCTTCCACTTTGAAGTGTTTCCAACATCGTTCGCTTCCAAAAGCCGTACACAACTGGAAACGAACAAACAGACCTGTTGCCCTTATCGTAGTGAAAAATTCCGTTATTATTAAAAGTACTCAGAGACGGGACACAAGAATTATGAGGTTTAGGAAACCCTCTACCCGGAAAAACTGGCAGAATTACAACAATTTTCAATGAATGACTGACACAACAAGGAAGAACTAATTCATATCTATAAAATATTCTACCCCGGGCTATCCACTGGCAAATCTCCTTCCACAAAAAAGAATGAACGTTTAAGAGGTCACTCGTTGAAATTGTGCAATGGAATGGGCAGGTTACTTTATAGACAGAACTGCTCCACAGTTATAATCTGTTTACATTGCAACGTATTGCCCAACTGTGTGAATCGGCTGACAGTTTTGAAACATTGCTGGATTGATACATACGTGAGAGACAACCTACACCACAATTTTCCTAACCGTCATCTAGCCTAATTCCACAGGTCATTGGACGCGCATATATGACGGAATGTTGCTTCAGTGTTTTCTATTGATGTGACTGCAGTCAGCAGCTTTGTTGAAGTCCCTTTTTTATTTAGTTCCACCCACTTTTACTTTATACTTATAAGCCGGGCAAGACAATTATTCACCGACCAACACAAAGACAGGAACGCACAAAGATCTTCCGCCCTTCTGTAACACTCTATGAACCTCTAGGAGGAACTGTTGAAGAGAAAGAATGACAGCATAACAGTTGGAAAAGGGTTTACACGAACTTTCAACGTCTTTCAAAGCATGATCCGTTTACAGCTTCAACCAATCTCACGTAAATGATATATCGTAAAATTACTAAAGAGATTATGAATAATGATCGTACAATACAAGTAACCTTCGACGCACTTGAGCTGAAGCGAAAGGTGTTTTGATCACTGCCCTACTACCCACTATCAGAGATCACAAGGATGGAAGTTGTACGCATTTACTATGTATATCATTGCATACAAACATAGTATATACACGTGGGGAGAAAAAACAGTTCTTAAAAAGTGAATATATTGAGAATAAGAATGCCTTGTAGCTTTACTAACTAGATATTATTTCGATCTCAATGCGTGTTGCTATGGGGTACTTCCATAATTTGCTTAGAACTTCCCGTCAGACAATAAATTGTCCTATAGAGTGATAAGGACACTGTTCTAAACTGTTTACAAGGTTCCATTGAAACTACTATCCTTTAATCTTGCAATCAAGGCAATCACAGACATTTTCGATGGGGTTTCAAAACAGTGAACAGGCTGGCCACGGAAGGCAGTGATTATGAACTCTCATTTTGAACTGTTTATTGACATCACGAGGCCTAATATTATCGTCCCAACTTATTCTTCTGAAGTAACACGATGATCAGCATTGTCTCAATCCGAAGGGCTACAGTGATTAGGACTCGGGCTGTACAAGGTACAACTATGAAAAACAGACCAAAAAGAGCAGTCAGATAAAAATCAGTCACCTCCATAGGATTACAGGTTGCACCAATGATTGTGGACAAACGCTAAGGCATCATAGTTGCAACATCGCTCTCGTTCGACTGAAAAAAAGATATTCTCAGGAATAAAGAACTCCGATTGTTTAACGGTTAGCAGAGATCACCGATGTATTATCCGATGCAGTAGAACAACTCAAGATAACATTCAAAATCCTAACGCAGCTTTGAATACACTAACAGAATCATACATAACTGTCTTATTCAATGCGTCCTTTGGCTAATGCAAGCCTCCCATTGAGAAGTGAGTTACACACTTATACAGCTTCAGGACTGGGAAGTTATCAGCCTTACGTTCTCTACTGTAGGCAATCCACTGACAACTGTGTACTGTTTCATACACTTAGTTATGACCAACTAGACAGCCCGTAATACTATTGATGCTAGATCAGTGCGAATGACGATGATACGTGTTGGCTCTGCAAAACTGAGTCATTTGTGGTGTCGAAATAACTTCCGGTTGTCATTGAAAGGAAGGGTAGCTCAGCTGGTAGAGCCCTTGCCGCGTTGAGGCATGGTGTGTCTGTCGCTGGTTCGAATCCAGACGAAGCCCTGACTTTTCACAGTTGGGTCTCATCTAAATTCATAAATCTGCCACACTACTTATTAGTAATACAAATTCTATGCTCAACAGTGGCGTTGGTGGATTCCAGCTTGAACTGTTTGAAAAATCCTGCCGGGGCAGTCAATCCCCTGGATCATTTGGTGGATTCCATATGAGACAGTGGAACGGGTGGGTAACCGAGTCCAAATGTGAAATTTCCGGGCTCCTGGCGTGGCTTCGTAGCTCAGCTGGTAGAGCCCTTGCCGCGTTGAGGCATGGTGTGTCTGTCGCTGGTTCGAATCCAGCCGAAGCCCTGAATTTTCACAGTTGGGTCTCATCTGAAAGGAAGGGTATTGAACAGTTGTAGGATATCCGCACCAAATTTAGTACGAATGAAGTCAAACAGTTTGGGTGTCGTGTTTAACATGTTATTGACAAATGGATTGAGAATGACACAACGTTACGGGCAAGTTGTAACACTCTACGATTCAACTTCGATTACAACACTCCTGAGGAAGGCCACCTTGGTGGTTGAAGCGTAGAGTATTACAACTTGCTCGTAACGTTGTGCTATTCTCAATCCATTTATCAAGGGGTATTGAAAACTTGTGTGCGATCTGTTTTGCTTTATGGTTTAGGAATGCGGCTAGTATACGGTCAGGATATCAGTAGATCCGCTGCTTTTGACCGTAACTATTTCTTCCAAGCAGATCACACCGAGTGCGATGATCACATAAGCAACCTGAACGTTCACCAGCGAGTACTTCGGAGTATTCGGGATACACGATTTATTGAACAAATGATCAGAGTGCATAGTGAACAATAGCTGGGCCATGTAATCTGCACTCCTGCAGAGTGTTCATCACACAGAGGTCACCAACGTTTGAGTGAAACAGTGGGTGATCAAACAACGACGTGGATCTGAAGCATGGAAGCCCCAACTGTTCCACTGACCGGTTAGCGGTATCTCAAACTGCTGCTTAGAAACGCCACCCGAGATAATAGTGCGCTAAGGTCAATGGCGTGAGTAACTCCACAACACGTCTAGTTCTTCAGGTTACCTTCGGTTAATCCATCTTTATACTTTTTTTGTAATTTTCTTCTTCTAGGACATCCCATGTCGTTGTTACGGTGAGTGGCGCCTCGAGCTTCAATTCCCTATGGTAAGGCTTACAGCTGCAATGAATGAAACAGCGAAATTCTCGTCGTGCAAAATGCTGTCTATCATTTCAGTAGCCTACGGTAACATATCGGATTGCAAGGTAGAACAGTTGTGAAACTTCTGTTCAGTAGTACAAATTCACGTACAACCAAAACAATGCACAAAAATGTATGAAACGGGATTTATTAGTTTCTGAACGAATGAATCGAGTCTCGTTCCCATGACGCTGAACCAATATGATGTCAGAGAGTGAACCTGATTCCATATGCAGCGCTTCTCATTACATTTCAGTTCAGAAGAATTAAAGTTGAAAGTGGAATGCTTCTTAGGTGGCGGCGTCCGAAGCCATGTCGTAGCAACAAACATACTGAATAACTAGTGAAGCATCTATCTGGAAGCAGATGGTTTTGCTCTCAATGTCATAAAGAGCACTCGTTTGTTATTTACTTCATATTTCCTACACTGTTGATAATGATTCGTACACTGTGGAGCACATTTCGTACGTCTAATATTTCTGACCCATGTGACTGGGTCTTGGACTGGGGAAGATGACTGGACGATCACGAAATACAGGACGCTATCGCTCTCACCCTGACCTTGGTAAAAAAAAACATTCACTAAGGTTGTGAATTCAACGAGTCTCCGTCAAACCCATTGCTACTGTGATTACCCCGAACATTCCCCCTAACTCATACTGAACCGGTTTTTTAACAGTGAAAAAATCCGCACGAAAGTGAACACAGAAGTCGCATGGGCGACCCGTGAAGTTCACTCGGGAGGCAGCACGAAGGATTGAGCACAGACAGAGCGAATGAAATAAACGAGATGTATGTCCATCGTCTGATTGGCTGAATTATGAAGGTCACGGCACAACAGATGGATCCAACGGTGCAGGTGCTCAGTTTAAGTCTTATTTGGACAGCACGCTCACCGGAAGTAGGTGGGACCGCGTTTCGTGTGGAATGTGTGGGCGCATCATCCGTACGTTTCCTCGGGGAAGGGACTGGCGCATGACAGCGAGGAGGGACAATGTGAATATTCAAACGGTTAATAGATGATTGCGTGATGATGTTATCACGAATGGGGTTTGGAGAAAATACATTTTGGCAGATGCAGAGATTAAGGAATCACTGGACTGAGGAAATGATGATCCTCAATGACCTTGAAGCACTTGCGAATACGAGTGAAAGTGTAGTTCGAAGGGTGAACTAGCATCCGCGAACGCAGCTGGACCTTCTGACACTGGGTGATTGAAGCGGTAGGCTGGTAACGAGAATGGACAATGTCTTATTGGGAGATATGGTAGTGAGAAAATATCATTCAGGTCACTAATACAAATTGCAGCCAGTTTTTCGCGCATGCCCTAGGGTCTTGCATGCAAGTCCTTGATGGTAATACGGTGTGGACCTGGACTGGACCACGGAATCAAAAGTTGATTGACTTTTGTTAGTCTTTGGGTTTAAACATGGGTCGCGGCTCGTGGAACTGCTGTGATATTGGAACTGATCTCCTGTAAGTTTTCTTTGTGTTCCCACAATATGCTAAGCAGAATAAGAGATTAAGTGGTGAGTGCGCTGTATAAACTTTATACCGTAGGTTTACCGTTTCATAGCTTGCGTACGACCTGTCGTGGTCTGCTATTCCAGCTGAGACTGTCACGAGTGAACAAACGAGCAGATACGACTGTGACTGATATGATATGATATGGTGCCAAGAACAATTATTCAGTAACTGTCATTCCCACTGAAGAGCAACTGTTGCGACTAGCGTCGGATTGCTCAAGGTGAATGCATAGCAGTCTCTAAATTGAACAGTGCTGTCTTGTGACTGAAGGTATGATGTACTTCAGGTTACTAACGTGAGTCAACGGACTTAATTTTTCCGTGAAGTTAACCAGGTGCTTGGTTCGTTTAAGTGATTTCCCTAAAAGTGGTGGTTGACACAAGTTGCTAATGAATAGCCACGCTACAGAGTGTCATAGGAATGAGAAGTCGCAACCGTTATTCTGCACTCAAAAGTGGCATTTCTTTTTGTAGTTCACACTTACTTCAAAAATATGATCCCAACTAGTCCGCGTCGTGGACCTGCTTACTAAGGTATGTGAATGTATGCCGTATCTCAGGGAACGGATGTAGCTCTTCACGACTAATATATTAGGATATTAAACGGTTTCGCACTTAAAAGGGGTGTTTTCTGAAGGTGAAGATTGCTTAATCGGGGTTTACCCAAACCACTTGTATCGCATGAGACGAAAGGGTTCCAAATGAATCAATACAGCTTGGGTTAACGCGTTTACACATGTGTGTACTGTATGGATAAGTTGGAGAGGTGACATGCGTCCCGCAAGGTGACATTGGTTCACCGACTGACCCAATCATCGCACTCTCGAAGCGGCATCTGTTTGCGATTAGTAGGATGCATAGTTATGGTTGACGAGCAGTCGCAGTAGAATATACTTACTTGCAAAAGAGCTGCACTTCACGATAACGAAGGTAATTAACTAAAAAAATGCTACAGGGTATTCAAAAATACTGCAGCATGGGTTTCTCATGCCTTTGTGCGGAACATCAACGACACGATGAACATTGGTAAGTATTTCAACAGATGTAATAAGTTAGGTTCTGTAGGATTCGATTAACCGTCAAAGACAGTCTCTTAGTTCTAGTCCGACCAAAGCCAAGAGTTATAGGTTTCAGTCAGTTTTCCTATAATGCGTAAAATGCCTTCACAAATAAATTAAGCATCCCGTACTCTACCGCTCACCTTTCGGAAAAATAGCAAGCGTCTAATTTGTTAATTTAAGTTCAATGATGAGCCATGTTTAACCTGTGTACTTTACACATCATTCACCTGGACATGCCATAGTGGGCGTTGTTGATCGTGGCTCGGCGCACTGAGGTGATAACGCTGTTATGTGAACCATACAGAACGTACTCCATGAATGGGCTAGAATAACTATGTCGTCGAAAAGTGCGGATCCCCTTCGTTAAACCGAAATGGTCAGGATAACTTTCGTATTCCAACTCACGTGGGCTGGTCTTGCCCACCATCTACAGGTTGTTCCAGAAGCGTGGACCAGGATGCAAAATCCAGAGTCCGAACCAAAGGGCCTACCCAACGAACAGTCCTCCTGGGTCAGTCGGGTGAGCGAACAGGTACAACACACTGCTGTAACCACGGCTAGACTGGACCGTACGCGTATTTCTGGTCAAGTCGCTCGGCCCTATAGTCCCAGTGTCTTGGCCACCACGATCGACAACACCACCAAGATCGATAACACCTGGCTGCTGACACACGTCTCCGTAAACGTTTCAGCTCGACTGGGAGCCAGCATATGTATCTGTGACCGCAAATGAACAAAATAGAAATACCATATTGTGCTGTCACGTTAATTTTTCACCAAACGATGGATAATAAAATGTTGCATTCAAGAACGAAACAGGTTTACAAATTACTAAAAGACTGACCGAAAAGTTACTGTGCAGACTGTACGGGTTACTGATAAACGACGGTTTGATATCGGTACTTTCATTTCACCAAAGACACATCGGACTTGTGGGCCCTGGGGTGACTAGTTCATACTGTGTCTGTCTGTCTGACACTGGTCATGTTGAGATATGTTGGACCACACTGTCCTCGGTTCACTTTGCCGGACAGCAGTCAAGCATAAGTTGGTGTGGACGAATTTACCATGCTGGAACAAGATCGAATACCTGGGACGCAAGTGGGTGAACGACGAGCTGGTAATCTGAAAACTGAACAGCGTATTGAACTGGTTTTTATTTGTGTAGCCCGTAGTGACAGTGTAGAAGAGATCAGTAGCAAGCCTGATGCAAGGCACGAGGATACGCGATGTGACATCTGTGAATCAGTTGGAAGACTGATGAAAGAGTTCGTTTCAGTGGCCAGTGTTCATGACCAGTAAAGAAGTGGTCAACCGCACACGTCAACAGATGATTGTTTTGCCAGTGGTATTCTGTGACGAGTAAAAAGCCGTCCCCAAAACAGTATCCTTCAGCACGCTCAATAATGTAACACTTCGTAACACACTGTGCACCGGATATTCAAAAGATACAAGTACCGGCCAAACTAAAGGTTCGAAGTAAAAGAGCTTCGGCTGTGGGATGCAGACAAAATTGATTCATTTCGCCCGTCGTATTTATTGCAAAGGGATACACATTCCACAGTATTTACTGACGAAGCAATATTCTGTCTGGAAGGATTCGTACGAAAACCCCATTCTTGGCACATCAGTAATTTTCACCAGGTTTCTCCAATCCTACATTAAGATAGTCCAAAGCTTAAGGTTTGGACCAGGCTTATTGTAAAACGGATTATCGGAGGCTCCTTTTTCATCAAAACGCCACAAGTAAAACCTCTGTCCGTATAATCATTTACAAATGAGGGAATTCCTATCTTCAGACGCTACGGAAGAATGTTGTGCCAGCAATGGAACAATCGAGAGTACGTGAATACGTTTGGTGTCAAGAGGACGGCGCGATACCATATTATGCGCTATGTGGACGAGAATATTTGGATAAAACATACGGGCGACAATGGATCGATCATGATCGCCAGATATTACTCTACCGCACTTTTTCCTCTGAGGTTATCTCCAACGCGGGGTCTACAGAGAACGTCCAAAAACCTTGGAGGAACTCAAAATAACCATAATCTCAGAATCCAACGCAGTCTCTAAAATTAACGTACAACGTGTACTGTCTTCCTGACTGAGGAGAATGTCCTTGTGTGGGCAAAACCAGGGACAACATTTTGAGCATCTCTCCTAAGTTCACGGTTTATGTATCAATACTTTCATTTATTTTCATCCTTGAATGACGATAACGTCTACCTGTCGGTAGAGCAGCACATTTCTAGCAATAATTGGCAGATTCGCATGTTTAATAGATTACTGTCTCTTTCGGGTATTGTCGCAGTTCATGTTTGGTAGAATACTGCAGATTAGTTACTTTGGTGTACGGCGCATTAAGTCATTAGTCACTGATACGCGTTCACCAGACGCAGTACATAAAAAAGCCGTTGAGAATTGAGACCGGAAATTATTTTGCACGGAATGTGTAAATGGTTTTGGATGACGCCGTAAACTACACCGAGTTGTAGTCAGTTCTAGCAAAAATGATATCCAGAAATATGTGCATCCTGTGTGCGTGGTTAATTTGTGAAGTAAAAAAGGAACTCAGTATCGGTAGCTGTTTTCTTAAAACTACACACTGTCCTCTTGATCGCGGTCTACCAGTATGGTCCCGTTACACTACGACATTTCCAGTCTAATTTGTGCACGGCAATTTTTAAGACTGCCGGGTTCCAGAGAAAAAAAGTACCTCAATCTGAAAAACAGTTTTGAACGAGCTGTCCAACCCGATCTCAACAACGCAAGAAGTTGACATTATCACGATATCTATATATGGATAACATGGTCAAACAAGACGTGTTGACAGAGATTAGAACAACAAAACACAATAACAGGGCCACAAACGTGAGACGTGTCAAGCGACGCTCAGCAATTTGGTGGCATGGCTATAAAATGTCTCATCAGAGATCACGAATGGTGCGACAAGCCTAAAAACATGTGCCTCGGAGTCTTGGGGGAAAAGTATTGCGGTCAATCTTTTAGTCATTTATAAACCTGTTTCGTTCTTGAATGCAACATTTTATTATCCAGCACAATATCGTATTTCTACTTTGTTCATTTGCGGTCACAAATACATATGCTGGCTCCCAGTCGAGCTGAAACGTTTACAGAGACGTGTGTCAGCAGCCAGCTGTTATCGATCTTGGACCATGGTGGCCAAGACACTGGGACGATAGGGCCGAGCGACTTGACCAGGAATACGCGTACGGTCCAGTCTAGCTGTGGTTACAGCAGTGTGTTGTACCTGTTCACTCACCCGGCTGGGTCAGGAGGACTGTTAGTTGGGTAGGCCCTTTGGTTCGGACTCCGGATTTTGCATCCTGGTCCACACTTCTGGGACAACCTGTAAACTGCTGACACAACAATGACTATGAGGGTCAGAGCGGTACGCGCCTGGCGGATGATGAGCTTGGTATTGGCGAGGGTCGTAAGGCAGGCCTATTCAACCTCTGTTATCCACAAAACAACTGAACAGACTGAGATTAAAGGGGGGTTGAATTTACGCAAAATAGACACATGGAACCGAAAGATCTATTTCCACAGGGATTATCTGTTGACTATAGAACACAGTGTCCCTTTCTAGTACATAATGGTTGTGAATTTCAATATTATGACACTTAGCAACGTAGTTAATCACCGGTCATCTGCGTACGTGCGAAACAGTAAGATTCTTTTGAATAAGAAATTCGTCATATTACCACATGCTTAGAACAGTCAGGCATGACGGTAACACAATTGTCCCTTTCTGAGATTGTGATATTGGGTAACTGCTCTAATCAATAGGTGCACCTTGCTGAATTGAGCTATGTTGTACCTCAAAATAGATTCGCCACTAATCACACTTTCGGGCTCTTCCTGTGTTCATTTGTATATTGATGTTTCTGTGTCGTTGAAAACAGATGTCTCTCTCAAAATTATGTTTCTGAAATGTCACAAGACACTCGGCGCATATCAACTTTCCCTTACTCTTTTTGTAGACAGAGGCCCAGCCTTAGTTAGAGAGCTGACGACTCTGCTCCAGAAACTCTGGACTAGTGAAGCTGTTCCAAATGACTGGAGTTTGCATAACATTGTGCTTATTTTCAAAAAAGACTCACGCACTTCGTGTGCAACTCATCAAGAGATTAGACTGCTTTTTATTGTGCCAAAGTTACTTGCAGCCATTGTACTTCGCAGACTAAGCGGAACATGCCAACAGCGTATCCGTGAGCAGCAAGTTGGGTTTTCCTTTGGCCGTGACCACATTGATTACATCTTCACACTTCGCCAGACACTTGAACTCCGCTATTCATATAGAAGGCCAACAGTTTTTGCCTCCTTGGACATCAGAGGGGCTTTCAGTTCCGGTGACAGAACTGTACTCTGGGATTTTCTATCGAGGAAACGTGTTCCTGAGAATTCTGTGAACATCCTGAGAGCGATTCACTGTCAATTCCCGGGTAGGGATAGGGTTTACGGCAGCGTATAACCCATCTTTAGCATCGCAAGTTGGGTGCTACACAGCTGTCGAGGCTTCTCCTTCCTATTCAACTTCGCACTAGACAGCGTCCTAGAGTAAGCCCTGACAAGCTGCGTATATGACTATGTGGAATTGCTCCCAGGCACTCGACTTCGAGACATAAAGTATGCGGACTACATCGTCCTAATCTGTGAGGGTTTACGGATAGCCTAGGACATCTTGGATGGAGTGGAGGCTTCAGTTTGTTAGTCTGGCGCGACTTTTGTACCTACTAAGTGCGAGCTGCAGTAGTAAGATTGGCAGGACTCTCCATCTGCCCTCACTCTTAATGATGAACAGCTGGAAGTAGTCCAGAAGTCTATATCTTAGCAGCTGTATCAGCGCTGGTGGAATATCTGACAAGATCATAAATCGTATAACAAAGACTCGGATGGCGCTTGCTAACTTAGGTCACCTGTGGTATCGGCATGATCTTAATCTTTCTGTGAAAGGCCGAGTGTACAATGTTACCGTAAGGGCAGTCTTATAATACGCTTCCGAGGCCTGGTCCATCCGCGCGTACGATATTCACAGAGTATCCGTTTTCGACCATCAGTGCCTCAAAAGCCTAAGCGGCGTTTGCTGGAAACACTGTATCAGCAAGGACGAAGTTCTCTTATGTCTTCGGGACAGATAAACTCTGCCGACCTTTAAATATATTGATCTCGTCTACTAGGCTTCGTTGCCTTGGTGGTATCCTACGAATGCTAGCTCACCGCCTGTCGCATCGTGCCTTGCTTGCGAGTGATAAGTTGGGCTGGAAGCAGTATCCGGTGGTCAACCAATGACTTGGATTCAGAGTATGAAGAAAATTACTGTGAAGCTTGCTTCAGTAGGACGTCCCCGGCGAACGTTTGGGTGAGGATGCTGTCTGATATGGCAAAGAACAGAAATCAACGGCGTTCGAGTTGCGTTGTACCTTTTTATTATTCTTCTCCATAGTTGTTTCCTCCTTCACCTTAAACAAAACATTTTTTCCCACACTGTAGCACGTTTGCTTTTCCTTGTGGTTTTTTACGTGTTAAATATACATGTATGAAGCGCATCTAAGACAATCGACTAACAGAAATGGTCCTGAACGCCGAGGTGCTTCACTGAGTGAACATGGACAACAGTGAACTCATGTTGACGTTCAACCAACTTGGTTGTTCAGAATATGACTATCAGATAACTGGGAAACGGTGTCCGGAACAGATGTTGCATCGGCAGTTGACACCACGTAAGCGAAATCCTGATGATCAGAGGCTGAGATATAAAGATTTTATCCAAGTACGTGTTTCGCGTTGTAACGTTGATTACAGATCACAAGTGAACGTAGTCTTGGATTGGACCGTTTAGAAAGTTACGAACCTGACAGGCGTTCAGAGGTGACGCGGGCATTAATTCAAGCGGGTGCAAGGTAAAGAAACCATACGCATCAAGGGTTGCGATGAGGGAAATAAGCAACGTTACGAAGTATGTGGCCGGAAATTTGCTGGATGTCTCGGATTGGTAGGTCACTTACATTTACAACGAACCGTCAATGAAAAGACGGCGAGTGCGCCAGGCTCAAGTAGGCTAGCTGGATTTATACTTGTACATTTTCACTCCCATAAACCAACGACCCCCGTGGTCTCGTAGATCACCTGCTGTTCTCCTCAAAAACTTAGATCAAGGTGACCTACTACCTCACCAGTCCTTCAACCTTGTTGGTGTACCGTATCCTGAAGGTTTCCTCTCGTCTCCCAAACAAAAATTAAATGTATCTCTTTTACTGATTCCCTTTAGAATGCAATAGCATTTAATAGCACACTGAAGTTCCCGTTACATTATGCAGTCAACACCTCTGTCTTTCTGGCCTGGAATTTACCAATGAAGTCTCTCAATGTTTCCCGAGATAAGGATGTCTATTTCACATGAGCATATTATCTGGCTAACTCGAACTGATGGGTTGGAATATAAAAACATTTGCACACACACCTCTCGGCCTTATTCCTTCAGGTTTACACTGCGTAGAAATTGTACGTTAAACCGCAAGTGGTGCACTGCAAATCTGTGCACAGTTGTCCTCAGAGTTCTATCACTGTGACAGGATAATCTGGACACGAGAAACCGCCAACCGTGTGTGTGTGTGCGGTTATTGAGTTTGTCACAGCTTTACAGTTCCTGACATAAGTAAACCCACAGACCGCAGAATATGCCTGATGATATGCAACTCAGAGGCGCACAAAACTTCCTGACTATCCTATTCAACTCTATTACAAGACAGAGCCGATTCAGGTTCTTATCGCAAACAAAACAGGTTTATAACCGTGGCAAGTGAAAACAGATGAACAACCTGCGGAGAGGTATACGAAATACGTACAAAGGATTATACTATCCCGTTCTACTGACGAGAACAAACTCACGTTCGACGCATTGGTAAACCCGATCAGACTCAAACACTTCTCCGAAGTCGGTTTCACTGCAATCATGTCTTCGGCAGAGAATGGCACCAAAGTGCTACCATAGCGATAGCCTTCGAAAGAAAGAAAACGCGGTATACATGGTGCAGGTAAGCGACGAAAATCGTTAAAGGATTCGAGTCGACTCAGTTCTGGATAGGGCCGAATGAGCCCAGGGCTTGAGACAGTAGATCGGAATGGGAATAAAGCCAACGAGCACAGAACACTAGATACTAGGTAATGCTAACAAGATGACTAAAAGAAAAACGCGAGTGAATATAACCCTAACAGAGATATGACTGAAGTCATAAGAATGTTTGAAGGTCAAGATGACATAGTAATTTGGGCAAGTGACAAACAGTGAAGCGAGACTGGGAGGTTGAATACGTACTTTGACCACATTCTATAGCCTTGAAGTATGTGAATTCAATTCTGCAATGATGTCATGGGAAATCAATTTACTAACTTCAAACGAACGAACACCAAAAGCTTCTAAACGAAATATTTTGCTTACAATCGATGCAATACCACTTCGTACATTCATTTTCTGCAAGGATGTGATACACAGACTAGTACGTGGGTCAAAACCATTGTCTACTGACCCAATTAAAAGGCCAACAAAAAAATAAATGAAGTCCCAGCTTGAGTTAAGTTTAATTTTTAGATTACATATTACACGGATTTTGTTACGCTGTGACGTGCAAAGTTACATATGCGCTGGGCACTGTCAGACTGATAAAACGGAGACAGGAGCTCTCACGATGACCGGATCCAAACCAGCAACCACGTGACTGACACTCAACCGGGAGTCCTTGGAAAAAATGGTTATCCGTCAAAACACGATCATTAACTTTGTTGGACACGAAGTTCTAGAAGTAAAACTCATCGAACTAAAATGCCACACCCAAGAATAAAAGAAATTGCAGGAAAGCATTTATATATCACGGGAGATAAAATTATTGGATAATAACAACTCATCTGCATGTAACTTCTGTTGCCCGTTTCATCGCGTCAGCTGGTGGTTCAAAAGGGCGCACGCATAAATGGTGGGCGGAAATGACCATGAACACTATCGAGCACCTTCAACGGACGTTGGCCAATAGACACACTACTTAAACTATCATAAACCTAAATCTACCAAATGGCTAAAGATGACAAGAAAGATAAAATATTGTCAGGAAAATCTTCAGTTTTTGAACTTACTTCCCGTGACTGAATTTTCGGAAACAACTATTGCAATACGAAACATCCTTAGATGCTATTCGAAGGAACATTTGAGGAAACATTTGAAAGCAAATCCTTCGGCCGAAGAACAGAATACACAAACGTAAGTGTCAAGTGACACGTTCCACAATATGTACAACGCTTGCCGCGTTTGGGCATGCTGTTTCTACCGCTAGTTCGAACACAACCGACGCCCAGATTTCTCACAATTCGGTCACTTTTAAATTTTCAAATCCACCACACTATGTATTGGTAATGCGTAGATTACTGCAGAAAGTAGTGAAAACTTACTGGTTTTCTACATCTGTGCTAACAGAGCCGCTGAACCAGAATGCAACTCCAAGCGCAGAGACGCGCTTAGATGCTGTCATATTCATGTATCCAGTGCACTGCAACAACCTGATTGGTTCTATCTCTTTTTAAGGAATTTTCAACTTGTGATAAATATGTAAATTGCGCACACCCTCTTTTGTGTAGATGGACACGATTAACCTGACAATGAACACAAAGGCTCGAAGTGGTGATTACAGAATAAGAGCTTCGGCTCGTAACGCAGAGGAGCACCGGTTCAAACTCTCTTCAGGCAAACAAGCCCGAAGGGATTCGTGGAATGACAGTATGAGGACAAGCACCTTCAAATACTATAAACCGCACTCACTTTCTCAGTATACAACACCGTGCTGGTGAAGTAATAAAGTTTACACAAACACTGCAGTGTCACCAATTACAGTGCGCTGAACAGAATGCTGCACAGGCGACCGTCGAGAAACGTAACGGGTTAATCATATGCACATCCATTGCATAACACCAGTCAAGGTCAGGCACGCTGGACAACTGTTGCAACTTCTATCATTCTAACCAAAGCAGGATCGAAAAATCTATCCCCACAACGGAACTATCAAGAGTACAGCAAAGTGAATGGCATCCAATACCAAACGAAGTAATGAGGCCAGAAAGAGAGAGAGGGTTGTTGTGCAGACCCACTGGTGCGATAACAAGGGTAAGCACAGGTTCTCAAGTCGTCACCGATTCGTGACATCAGTAGGGCAGTAGTTATGGCGTGCAACATTTACATGATCAGAGATGAACCACATGAATGGGCAACTCAAAGTTAGTATATCTTTACAGGTGAACATCGATCATGACAGATCTGAAACAGTACTGGTATGTTGTTTGAACTGCCGTTAGAGGTGAATAAAACGGTAAACTTCAAATACATTGAATGTGAACCGAAAGTACGTACAAGCACGGATGAAATGATCAGAAACGTACTGGGAGTTCACATGTACTATTCGAAGTGCATTTTCTAAAAAGACAACTACTAGAGAGAACCGATGGCACGCATGCTCGGTTAATTTTCAACAACTGAAAGAAAATCATAACGACACCTGAACAGCGGCCAAAAAAGTGTTCCGATTTCTACAGAAATTCACTAGAAGACAGGTGAGGCAGATCATGGCTCTCTACATGTGCAACCACTTTGTGAAACGATTAATAAAGAGTTACCTTACAACACCCCGATAAATAAGCCGGGGTTTGGAATGTCACACAAATCACTGCTCAATGTGACGGTGTATCCATACACGCACGAGGAACAATTCAAACGAACGGAAAAAGTGAAACGAAGTGGCAGTAGTGAACATAAATGTCAACGAAAGGAGTGCTGTCAAACCTTCAAATATAACTTGCTGAACTAGACCACCAGGATGAGCCACTGGTTCATGCAGGAGTGTAACGCAAGATAACATGGCATAACAGTTAACAATGAGACGTGCAATTCGTTCCCTTCCGTGGCCAGCACGTTCGTTGGATTTAAACCCTGTCGAAAAAATTTGGGACAACCAAGACAATAGGAGAAAAGATCGAGAGTTCCTACCTGAACCAGGGATTCTTGAAGAATGATTAGAACCGTACTTCAACATTCACGCCAGCAAATTAATCGAAAGTACGACATAATGAAGATTATTCAGGGGCACGGCGAACAGCTCAAAAAGGCGGAAAGACAACGCGCGGCGGAAGAACACGATAGGACAAAGTAAACAGAGGCAGTAGGGTCGGTTTAAGCATGATCATGAACAACGAACTCATGGAAGCTGGAGTACAAGTTAATATCCGTGAACGACAATAAAGCAAACATTATCCCGCCTCAGGAAGAAAATAATTTATTCGGCTCTACGTGCACGAACAAAATGGAAAACAAAATCGGAACTAGCTGATTTGTTGAACATGCAAAAAGCTAAAAACAAACCTACCACGAACGACCTCAGTAGGTTTCAGCTCAGTGGCAGCTGCGTCCTGTGCATGGTAGCTGGTCATCAGTCGCACAGGCGTAGCTGGGTTGGCGGCATATAGGAGCTTTAAAGAAGGCGGATGAGCTTCTTTAACCTGAGTATATCCGACCACGGGCAAACGAAGAGAATCCCCAATGTCTAAATTGACTGGCCAGCCCCGTTGAACCACGTCGCGCGTCTCGAAGAAGGCCAAAGCAGGAATGGCCTCACTGGTAAGGAAAAACTGAATGAGATTAAAATTCCCCGGATGTGATAAAGTTGGGTGAGTATACCAATTGCTCGTCAACGCCGTCAAACACCAAGAGAGAACAAACCATAAAACATTCGAAATCCGAACGGAACGCAAACATTCTCACCGATCCAACTCACTAATCACCCCGAGATTAACTTAAGTAATAATGGGGTTCATGCTCAACTTAAGTTGTCTGTTACTCTCTGTTTAATCGAACACACCAGAGTATTCATAGGATGGAGGGTCTTGCAGAAACCCCTCAGGCTGAATCACAACCTGACCAGTAAAATGCACTCGATTGCTGACTTACAAATGAACACCAGTACAGATAGGTCATATTTGATTTCATAGGTAAGGTACAGATATTTTCTTTCCTTAGTAGTTTTGGAAGAAACTTTTTCATGGTGCACTGGAGATCCCCAAACAGATATTATGGTGATATTTGTTGGGCTGATGCTATCGTCGACAAGCATGTTCCCATTAAGCAAACGAGACAACCTAAGCAAAAAGAACTGATCCGGTGCCGCAAAAGGTACACACATCAGCTGGCAAGAACTGACGAAATATGTTACGTACACTACTTAGTTCACAGGTGTGTAATAGCAGCTGAATGAAAGAAGTTATCGATTCGTCATTATCATCTAGATCTGACCAAAAACCTGGCAATAATCCCAAGTTATTCCGCTGTGCAGTAGCCATGAACATTAAAAACCGTCACGCTGTTCCTCGCTTGTGTCGTACAGATGAGATACCCATCTCAGATAGTGACCTACCAATGTGCGCGATGACCAATGTCCAGGTGTGCTTGATAATAACATCACAGATTCAGCACCCAGTACGAAAAGCTCCTGCATTAGGTGCCCCACTGGGGATGAAACTTCTAGTGATGACCGAGTCATCTATGGAAGATCAAGATGACTTTGGTCTCTTTATGGAAAAACATTGTGGTCACGTCGCATGAAACCTACACTGAGGCCAAAACGGTTCAAAGTAGGACAGCCTATCCGTGAGAAACATTCGCGTCTCGCCCTGACATGTCAAAATATGGTGTATATCTGACTAAGGCATTTAGTTTCAGGAAGGGTTTGTTCTTTATATCAAGACAAACCAACATCAACAAGATGGTTACTGGGAGGCGTGAGCGGTGCCCCCAAGGCGTGACCGCTCGTAAATATGAGTACGCAGATATATTAAAGGTTTCATCTTGGAAAGTGAGCACCTGAAATTACTGGCTCCAATGAGGCAGCTGAAATCTAGACAATATGCCTTTCCACTGGAAAATAAAGTGAAACGTCCCCTTGACTAAACATTTATAGCTGACACATTTTGTTAACCTCATCATGTCCATATCTACATTATTAAGTGCGTTGACATCCTACTTCATGTCTCAGAGCGGTTCGTCGTTTTACAACTTTTTATCCTACATTCCGAAAGGTAACGTAACCTAGATAAACAGCTGTATTCATTCATTTTGAGCCAGACACGGCTGACAGATCCAGGTCGTCTGACACAACAGAGGTCGGTAGCATCCTCTCTCGCTAACCCCCCTCACACACACATTATCCCACTCATGGTTTGGGAGTGTCATTGGTCACGACCACTAACAAGCCTAAAAGCCACCGTGCCTTGAATTCGTCACACGAGCTAAGCGATACACAGTCGCACCGAGGGGGTTTTGTCGCCGAGACCTGTACAGCTTCACCCAGCAAAAGAATTACAAGTCGAGGATTAATCACACAACAACCCATTCGTTTATCATACCTTGTAAGCTTTTATGGTCTAAGCTGGTGATTCACAACTGTTCTATTGTCCTAGCAAAGTTTTGATGAGCACAAACACCTTTTATTCGCGTTACTAGCTTCTGATTGTAAGCAACTTTTGCGCCAATAAATCAAAACGTGATCTAGTTTGCTGGAATTTCGAGAATACCAATCATCAGTTGGATTGTATTCCTCAAATATTATCCTATTCCATGCCAAATTCAATGAACATAATGAAATTCAGTCGGTCTAGAGATCTTAGGTTCGGACTGTTGTTTAAATTTGTCTTCGTTTTGCCCGCAGAAGACACTTATCCTGCAAAATTATGTATTGCACGAAATCCCTTAGGAACTATGTGAAAACACAGAAGAACGAACGCGCACGTTCATTTGCATGACTGACGTGTATCCACACCCGTTGGGCAGCAGTGCATTGTCATTCGCTTTGATGACACGTCAACCATAACGCATACGCACGGTTCCGATGGTCGCTTCTGGTCCCCCGTCTTCCTGAAGTTGAAACCTTCCCTTTTGTTCCCGAGCGCACGCATTAAACTACTCACAAACGAAGGCGCAGGTTATACAACAGTCTTGACCCAGGCATCTCAAAAATATCCCAGCGCATGTATTCCATTACAGGACAGCAAACAGTAGATGATGTAATCCTGACTCATTTCTCCTTACTTATTAACCCGGAAGGCAATTCTGTTTACCACTACTTAAGTGGCTTATGACTCACTCGAAGGTGTATGACTCTCCATTGAACTGACACCACAGATCAGTCACAGCCTTGCAAGCAGGTGTGAGTTTGGCGGAATTCGTGCCCAAAGTCCCGGTTGACGTCCCCGGGGCATAAACATCATCCGAAGATGGGATCTCTTCGATTGGCTTGGTATGAACATTGCAACCAATGAGGCTGAGCTGGACGTCAACCACACGCAGATCATCACTGACTTTCGCAATCTGTGCATTGTCCGCAGGGCCCTCGAGATTACTGATTAATAGCACACGTTTCTCTTGAATTCCCCTTCGATTTCTACAACCAAGAAAACAATCAAGCGAACAAGTGAATAATGGAGCATACTCGCATTTTGAGACCAAATGAGACACTGCCACTAAGAGTGCGTCAATCACTAGCAAGGTGAAAGAGTAGACAATAAGAAAATACCATCAGCTTCGTCGGTAGTTAAAAATGACTGGTTATTCAGAAATTCTAAAATATCCCAATCCAACGGAGATAATTCACGAACCATCGAAATGTGTGAGAAATTTCCATCAGCATCTGCAAGATCATTTGAAGTTGCTGAGGTGCCACATAAGATTAGGGCTACTTCCTCTCGCTTTTCGGCAAAAAACTGTGGTGAAGTAATCGGAAAGAACAGTGTTCAACTTTACCTTCCGTTGAAGTAGCAACTTTAGGCATTCGACAGCTTCATTAATGCATGCTGACATATGAATGCCAACATCCAAAACTAAACATACTGCAGCCTGTATGCACAAGAAAAGATGTGAGCCAAGCGCAGACATACAGTCATCAAAACCAGTACATGCACCTTCGTGAATGAATCCAAAACGGGAGTCAGATGCCAGACTAAAAAAAGTGAAAATTTGAGTGTATAAAGCGTTTATTGCAAGAAATTCGCGGAAAGTTGAGATGTGAACTTAGTTTCTCGTCTTATTAATCAGTTCTTCCATTTTCGCTGTGCATACCTGCTGGTTAGAACCAATCAACTGATCTGGTCATCACTGCATAATTCGTAACGTTTTAAGTTTTCTGTCCCATATGTCTGGCTTTGTAAACTGAGGTGCACTCATTTCAGAGTGGAGTGTTCCACCAGAGGATAGCTGAACGACCAGTGGTAGCACAAGAAGAAGTACCATACTTACGCACTACACACCGAATAAGTCTGTAAGGTTTGGTAGAGGAGGTTCTAGGCCACAGGTCAGCACCGATCGATAGATCCTAAGCGCCCTTGATTTAGATAGTCAAGTTGTAATTAATTTCCTTCCGAAAGTAATCTGACTACAGATCTCAGACATTGTGGCTGAAGTGAAGTAAAAGGGAAAAATCGAGCACGCGACATCACCGAGAAGAACGTTACCAGCGACCACAAAAACACTTATCATATCGAAAGGAGACGGAAGCAATTACAGAATTAGTGGGTAAATTTAGACATTTGTCACAAAATCACTTTCACCTGATCGCTGACTGATTCCCACTTGCTTCCACGTAAAAAAGCATCTTCAGGTGAAAGAACGGCTAAATGGAACGCCACTGAGTTTATCTCGCGATTTTCGAAATAGCCACACTCAACCAATGAAAAAAATAACCGAAAAAGGGACATATTGACATGGGATAAACAAAGCTTTGCAAAAGCAATGTGAGGTGGCCATCCATTGAATGTTTCATTTTTCGCCCAACGACATGCACTGATAATAAGATAGCTAGTTGTTCACGACCATTATTTGTCGGGCAAGCCCAAATGTTCTACAACTGGCACCTACAAGAAAGCGATGTTTCGATCCACAAATTAAGTACGAGCTTTGTGTTGTCCGTCAATCAGCCCAATTACCCAGGAATCGCGATAATAATAATATGAAGCTATGTCACTCCACAAAAAGAAGGAAGACTGGTCTACTATGTTTTCATGGTGTGGTGATCAATGCATGGTACCATATTCATTCGGAGGCCTATGTTGATTAGCCATTCGCCTCTACTTGATATGGCCGCATCAAACAGACCTAACGAAATTAGCCGGATGAAGAAAGGTATAATCGGAAAGGGTTGCATTTTACACTGCCCTCGCAAAAGTGTTTACGTGGGAAAGCGCGACAAAGTAATCGCATCGTAAATATCTTAATTGTAACACTGCTGTCTTTCTATAAAGCAATGAAGAAATTGAAAAATGCACTCATGATTGGAGAGAGCTCTCAGGGCCAAAAAGTTGGCTATGACCGGCGGCCAATTAACTTACATCTACTGTGTGCGGCAGTAGTTGGAACCAGGTAGTAATGTCATATTATGCGGATTCGCAGTAGGTCAACACCTCACCGTCAGGTCAGATTCTTGGAAGAGAACATTCGAGTGGGGTCCATCAAGTCAACCTACTACCACGACATGAACAGTCCGGAAGTATCGGAAGTTACTGTTCTCTTGGCAGTGGTATTATTTAATTATCACCACATTCGAGTTTGTCGGGAATGTTAGTGGATTCGGTAGCTCGGGTTCTTCAGGCTTTTCACCGAACGTGACACTTAGAATGAAAACGTTTTGTCAACAACGAAAGTGGCATCATCAGTGCATATAGATCTGACGTAAGCCTGATGAGCGCCTGCAGTTATACACCACAGAACCATAACCATCCGATCGGAAATCTGACTGATTACCTAATTCTACCTTTTAATTTTTTTTTACCCAAAATTTGAGCGGCTGATTTCTGTCACCCACACCTTACAATCTGATAGGTTGTTGATTGGCTGCGGACAGAACAGGTCACCTCCCTCCTATCATTGAATTCTGGGATTTTTCGTATATCTTCGCAGTCAATCTGATCCGCATGTATTAGTTCACTGACGTGTCCGTGATTACTAAAACCCGCGTGTATGCCTTCACAAGTCGTTTTGTTGCACTCGTTAATCGATTTTGTCCAATTCAGTGACTTTGGTTGTCAATCTGGTTAACAAATACCAGGCTTCCAGAAATTCGCTTGCCTACGTAATGTTTGCCTGGGAGAGGATTTGCGCAACGTTTATGTTGAGTTTTCACCCCGTTTTATCCTCGTAGACGGATATCAGCAAAAACAGGAATGTCCCTAGATGGCTAATTCATAGTCAAGTAGTCACATGAATAATATTTTTCTGGTGTGACGAAGCATTCGCGATCTGAAGTTCGGTGAACAGCTGAACATCTGAACTACCGATACCATCATACGACTTGCGGCATACGAATTTAGATTAATCTGCCACACTGATCAGGGTCAAAGAACTTTGCACATGTATGACTCCATAGATGAGTTGAGCTACACTGTCTGTGACCCCAACCATATACCCCATATACAGTGCAAACATGCAGCAGCAAGATTGGAAAGATTTTATAGCACAGAAAACTGATGCCACTTAACTAAACGACAGGCCAAAATGAAAAACGAAAACTTGATCTGCTAGAAACAAACAAAAACAGGCTCCGAAACTATGAGCCGTGTACCAAGAAGACATACAGATATTAAGAATGTAGGGTAAAAGAAAAACAGAAGACAAGAAGATGGCAGGAACTCAAATAGAGGAATAGGCGTCAATGCATGTTACGCAGTATGAATCATAAAGACGGAATATAACTTCCAAGAAACATTACATTAGCAAACCTAACGAAAAAAGTACCAATCCGCAAGCTGTTCATGAAAGAAGAGTGCGCGGTTTATCAAATGACAAGGCCGCTGGGTGATAAGAACACGCCTACTGGTGTCTAACCCGATCGCTGTTTATTCGCACACGGTTCGATGAGTGCAGTGAGCACCTGTCGATTCACGACCTACGATGTCCCTAATTCCCTTGCGTGTCGCAGGCTTGAATTCACGGCAGCATAGACAATATTCACTAAGGTTTCGGACGTTGGTTCTGATCATACTCCTCCAAGAGGTCCGCCACAGGGTTCCATCTTCCCACAGTCTAAAGACCATATCACAACGTGGGAGACATACTTGAGTAACACTCTGGCAGTGCGACTTCTTGCCATCACGATTTCACTTACAAGCAGTTGTCTACTTCAGGATCCATTTCTTAATCATTCAGCGTGCACATAGCAACTAACGAGATTGACGGATTATCAACACTGGCTCAATTCCATTCACTTTTACTTGGTGAAGTACCTTGGTTTTCAGGTCGTGTCCAACCACTGCGCGCCCAGCATGCGCCTGAGACATTGCAGATATAAAAAGGCTTAAGCACCGTACGATAACTGCAGGTCCTTAAGCCAGATGTAATCGTGTACAGCAACAGAGTCAGCTTTCCATCTTTAAGCTACGTTTACCTGGACGTATATTTCAAGGCATCCGAAAACAGCCTTGGTCATACAAGCGCACAACTCGCTGTCCAAGGGCAGAATCGTTTACAGATTGGTACCGAGGTAGCGAAAGTCGAAGGAACCGTCCACCGCACCCTCGCCAATGAGCACCTCAGAAAAAGTCATACAACCGTTGCTCAGAGAAGACTGGAAAAGAGTATTGGTATCCAAATAAAATTTGGTTGCCAGTGCCACGAAAGCCGTAGCCGTTCTCTACAACTGTTTCCCACAGTGCACAAATAGCATACTCTCACCGGAAACTGTGAGGATGGTGGAACTATGTAGCAGGCTTAGAGCACTGAAACATTTGATATTTAGCGTGCGGCCATTTAAACGGTATTCCAATCGAAAACAACTTAATGAGGTGCAGTTTCCAGTGTTGTGGTCAAACACTTTTACTAAATAAAAACGGACAAAAGTAGTCAGGGATCGGGTGGATACATCGGCATCATCACAACGACCTGGAGCCAGACCAGAAAGTAAAGTGCTTTGGACAACCACTCACCCTAACAGTTAAGTGGAATATCCTAAAACAAGAAAACATTAATAAAAAGTCAAAAGTTAATAAAAGAAGACTAAGTGGAAGAAGTAGAAGCAGCATGAGTGCAGGCACACCATTGGCTGCGGCAGACTGCTATCTCGGATTGCGTTTCTAACCAGCGATTTGAACGATGACGGCGACCCCAGCCAGGCAGGTAACACCTATCCATTCCACTCAATAAAGCAGTCACAGTCTTCGTATTTCGTGACCACATTGTTGCTTGGCTACCACGCGGTTTCACCTAACTGCTGGTGGTCTCAGTTATATAATGCCCGGTACAATAAACGCTCAGCTGGCCTACGGAGTACGTGACCCAACCACCACAGGCTGTGATTAGTTGACCAATGGGCTGCGCATCCCCAGCGTTTCGGAATACGTGCCGTATTGTTCACGTGATCATTCCATTTGATGCGAACAACTTGGCGGACACAGCGATGGCCAACTACAGCAATTTTGTTGACAACTTCGTCGCGAACAGGCAACGTTTGTGAACCATACAGTAAAAGAGAACGCACAAAAGCACCGTATATCCGTCCTATCAACGACAACCGAAAGTGTTTCCGACGCCACGAATGGAGCAGGTTGGCAAAGGCAACCCACACTGTTAATGTATTCGTCTAAATGCAGGAGCGTACTGAAAAAGTACGTGGAAACTACCGGCACGTCATTCTAGAACAGGTCTAAAGAATCTACGGTAAACTGTTTAGTAGTGTTAGTACCAAGAGTGACGTACATTAAGGCTGCCCATTTTCACCGTTTTTGTCTAGTTTTGTTATGGACGAAATAATGCAACTGCCCAGACGGATTTCCTACCTGGTGGCAAACTGACTGTTCTTGATCAGGCTGATGACAAGGTACCGTCGTCTAATAACATTAAAGCATTACAGATAATGTTAGACGCTATTTTGCGCTGTCAAATGCTTAGGAATGCTTTTTGCAGCTCAAAAGTGCGAACTGTTTCTGCAAGACTGTTGTGCGTATGACTTTATGGTGGACAAAGAAGTTACGGGAGTTGTTGTCAGGCCTCTGTTTATTTCAGAAGTCGTATCAGCGTTGGCGGAAGTATAGACACATGTCTTGAGGGTTAGCGCGACCTTCACCCATCTAGGACGACAGAGCGACATCCATCTGAAACATAATGGCTGCGTACATAACGCGAGTGAGTTACTTAACGGTTGTGAAGCATGGTTGCTCAGGATAGAGAACATGAAGCGGCATCAGGTAATTGACCATCGAAATCTGTTTCAAACCGCTGGCATCGTCCAGTAAGCAATGAAATGGTTAGGAAACGAGTATTTCGTAGTGACTTCCAAGCAACCTTCTTTGTCCAATCTCTAACTTTCCACAGAAAGGTGTTTGGGTCCTGTATTAATGATGACATCTAGTCGTCTTCTACTGCGAGCACCCTTTATCCACGCTGTGGTAAACTGACGTAAGGTGCGAGGTGGACAGATAGTGACCTGGTGTAGAGAAATGAAGTAATTCACCAAGAGGTGAGCCATTGAAGGCCCGGCTCCTACCCCGAACTGGAGGCCTCGGAACTCACGAAGTCGGCAGTCAGAGTCTTTAGGATAGATGACGGCAACCCCAACTCAGTTACTTTAGCGCTGTAGTTGTTCGACCGGCTTGTTCGTAAATTGAATTCAGTGGGGCGAAACAGTGACCAGCGTAAGGAGGCTGTCTTATAGACGACGCCATACTTTCATCTATAGCTCGGTTGTTTGTTCGCAGAGAGTAGACACCCTAATGCAGAAAAATTCAGAAGGTACGACTGCCTTCACTAGAAAGACCACATCCTCTCCTGTTTCCATAATTATCTGTGTGGGAATTCCTCTTTCCCTTACGCTTGTACAGCACTTAAGAATTAACAAAAAACATTCATGTATTCCACTTTGACGATCATGCTCAGCCACCCTTATAAATCGAATCGACAACACGTCCCACTGACAAACAAGTATCTCCGCTAGTCTCGTTGATACCTCATCAGCAATATTGTAATTTGACGAGTTAGTGTCACTCCTGTATGTGGAAAGACCGACAGTTTCAGAGGGACTTCCCGAAACAGAGAACGCGGAGGCGGGAGCGTCCCAGTTGTGAAGCAACACTGCACCTGGAAGGCGCGAAGTGCATTTCACATAGATCAATCTGATCATTCACCTCGTTCAGCATGGCTTGCATACATTCGGCAGAGATGCAAAGCCGGACGATATCACCCGCACCATCATCATAGACAGCAATACATCAGTGGTTCACAGTTACTTAACTGTCACACAAACACGCAGAGGAAACAGCAAACACTGTATAGGAAGACAGAAGAAAAAAGATTAGAGCGGGGGACCTAACTACTAAAAATAGCCTCGTCTGTATTCAAACATTCAGCATAAAAGGTGCCCACGTCTTTCAAACACGCAACCAAGCTGTAAGTGAAAGTAAGGCGTCATCAGCAAGACAGCTTCCTCACGGCTTTCACTGCCTCGCGTCATTAAGTGCACTCACTTCACAGACAACTCGGACAAACAACGACAACATTCACGTCACTGAGCCCAATCAGCCGCCATCTTACCTAACGTCTCCAGCCACTGACTCCGTGAGTCGCGAGGACCCCAGTCCGAGAAACGAACCTGACCTACAGCGGTCAATTCCTTCGTGAACGATTTCATTTCTCCACACCAGATCATTATCTGTCCACCTCGCACCTTGCACCAATCGACCGCAGCGTCGGCAAACAGTGCTCGGTGTGGCAGACGACTAGCTGGCATCTTTAGTACATGATCTAATCATCTAAGTTTGTGCAAGTGTAAGGACTGAACGAAAGAACTCGTTTGACAATCAGTGCTAAACACCCGCTTCCTAACCTCCTCCTTACTCACTCGTTGGTGCCACCTGA
>JTDE01000576.1:0-11220 GCA_014338405.1 Paragonimus skrjabini miyazakii
GATGATATCGTACCGGCATTCATCAAAGAAAGTGGAGAGGCGTCAGAAGAGACTTTGACTCATTTGTTTTAAATTGTGTGGACGACGGAGACCATCGCTCCATGCTGGAGACACTCGATAATACTTCCCATATTCGCTGATCTAGGATACATCTGGAGACTGAGGGGGTATCTTTCTGAGGTTTAAGGGTCGCGTATACAAGCTAACAATGACGACTGTATTACTTTACGGCTGCGAAATATGGTCGCTCAAGTTAGAAGATGTTAACCGCCTTCAGGTACTTGATCACTGATATCAGCGTACGATCGCTCGCGTCGAGTGGCATCAACGGGTAAGCAACTACCAGGTTAGAAAACAGGTATTTGGTAGTGATTGTCGTACGAGTGCTTTCGTTCAATCTTTAGATGGCTAAGTCATGTATTAAGGGCGCCAAATAGTCGTCTGCCACAACGAACACTCGTTGCCGACGCTGCGACCGACTGGCTTAAGGTGCACGATAGATGATGATCCGGGGTAGTTAAGTGAAGTCGTTCACCGAGACGTTGACCACTATTGGTGGGGTCCGTATCCTGGGCTGGTGCGCTCACGACTGACCAAGTCTTTGGCTAGAGACTAGGTGAGATAGCAGCTAATCTGGTTAAGTGTAATGAGTGTACTCAATGACGAAAGGAAGGCGTCTTGCTGAGGATGTTACTGTTACTTACAGCCCGATTGTTTGTTTGTAAGACGTAGATATCTCGGTTTTGGGCATTGTGGTTTAGACTTAGTTTACTGATCACATGATATAACATTTTGGTTCTGTTCGTTGTTCGGACTTAATGTGATTCATTCAGTTTGTTGTACATTACAAAATGCACGTTTGTGGCTGCTGAGATTGCTAGAAATGATACCATTTCACATTTTCCGTCCTCTGATTTTTTCCTAAGTGGATAGTTGTTTTTAGTTCTTAAGTTTCCATCCCTGTTTCTTTTTTCATTTTTTGTTGTTAGCCAGAGCTTGCTTCTTTCTTGTTTGTGTGACAGTTAATCATCCATGCGAATTACTTGTATTGGTGTCGTCGATGATGGTGATAATGCTGATGTTTATTGCCATTCGTGCATCAGCTTTATGTCTGACGGGGCAATGTTGCATGTGCTTAACCCTATTTTCACAATTTATTACACCTACTGGGCGACCTTAACCTGTTACAAATTGACTTCCAGTCTTTTTCTTGCACAGGTCTTTTAACTGCAATGCCTGCCGTATTTCTCGCCACGAGTGAAGATGTTAAACTTTGCTAGAAACAATATCCCGAGTTCTGCCCCCTCCTTATTTAGTCTGTTCTCAGGAACATGGGTTTGGCGGTAAATAATTCAATCGTGGATGCGCGCCTGATCTGTATGATCACGCCGTAATATCCATTAGCTTCAGCTGAATTATTGAACTGACTGCGTTGATTAATTTTCTCCAAAAGGTTTCGAAGATTCGAAATGGATGTGTTTCTCACATCCCTTGTTAATTACACACGTGGTCATCTCAGCTTATCGTTGTTTTTGTGAGTTAAACGTCACCCATAACCTACTACTTTTTCCACATTCTCATAGACCTTTCAGCGAACCCTTTTCGAAAAGAAACATTGTACCCGAGTTTCGGTCTTGTTAGACCTCGTCAGTAATACATATCTCTGCCGCGGCCGGGATTTAAACTCCGATCAGGCTTTCGTGGGTAACCATGTTGACCACACAATCAATAACCCCACGTTACGCACGACCAGATTATTACACACAAACGTTCAGCCACATTTTCTTTTGAATAACGCTGGTCGTTGTTTACTGATGCCATTTGAGATCACTTCTCCAATACCATTTATGAAGCCGTCGATTATGCTACTCCATTCTGCTCCACTAACGGTCGTAACCCATAGAACCGATTGCGTTGTTGACCGTTAAATTATAACAGAAAAGTGTTTGACATGAACACAGTTTGAACCATTAGGGACTAGATGAGGACTGTTTCTATGCGCCATTCCGAAATCAATGTACTATACCGGATCGAGATGTTATACTTCATTTCCAGCGACGCCCGACACAGTGCTTTGTTGATGACTAAAGAACTTTTATAAATCTGTGTAAAAAAAATCCGTAGAGCTTAAGCTGATATGCCTGCGCTAATCAATCCGCAAGGGCCTTCATTCTTGAATGGCGAGCCTTCTGAAGTCCGTCCGACCTTTGTGGCACTGTGTTCACAGGTAGTCTACTTGACAACTTTGCTGCCTACGTTGCCTGCATTCTTAATAGGATAGCCACGCTTACTGCTACATTAAATGTGCTAAAGAAGCTTCAGAAAACTGAATTGACATCTTCCTGGTCTGATGATACTTATTCTTCAGTCTTTTCTCTCTAGGTTGCATTAAGCGTTAAGCCTGTCTATACACAATTCAGTGTTTATGACGCATTGTCTGAACTCTGGAAGTCAACGAACATTTTTATGATTCGTAAAGTATGCGGGGCAACGAACGACGCAGTGCTTCCTACGGAAACACGAGCTCTCAGGTAACGTGTAAACATCTTTGACCTCTGCTAATCATGGACAAATGCCAGTGGATAAACAAATCACCATGGTGGTCGCTGGCTCCAACGGATACTTGGGACACTTCGACTGAGAGCCTGGAAGTTTAACACCTTCTGCTTCATTATTTTTTCTGGGATTTGGTCGGATAGCATATTACGTATAAAAGTGTCTATAACTGTCACATAGATTCCGCTTGGCTGTGGTGGCTCTGAAGTTACAATCGTTCATAAGGGATTTCCTCCCGCAAGCTGATCTAGAGTTTGTCCGCTTCTAATAAGTGGCGAGCGAACATCTTGTAGGTCAGATGCTCACTTTATTCCACAGATCGACCCCCTAGTTTTTACTACTTGTAGTGTCCATCATGAAAATATTTTCATGGTTTCCACTGAGTAGTATGCACGTCAGTAATATAATCGGCGCTCAGTAACGTCAAGATCAGTCTATAACCCACTAGGTTTACTTACTTTCCAGGTTTTTAAATCGTTGGCATGAAAATCAAGAGGCCGTTACCTTAAGCCAAAAACTGGCGGTCACATGCACTGTCTTGAGATCATAAAAGAGGGAGGTCGCAATCAAATTTAACTACAGAGGTTTCTTTTGTCAAAAAGAGGTGTTATCCAGCACAAAACGCTGTCCTAGATACAATAAGCTGCAAGTTTATGGACGCGGAACGGAACCTTTGAGACATCAAGACTGTCTTGAGAAAACCGGTTTATGGATTCTTACCGTGCGATTAGCGGAGAATCTTAACGTCTTTTCATACATTCATTTCTACGTGGGACATATATTTTAGTCTTTTGTTGTGAACCGACACATCTTTGAAGGCGGACAACAGGAAACCTTTCGAGACTTTATCCTGTACTCAGATTCACTCTTTGATCAATATGCACATAATAGGTAATATTAAACAGTAGAACCTTGGTTACTGGGCTTCAAGCCAGCGCAAGAATCCGTTGAATTGCGTGTTTTTCGTCAGTAATCATTTGGGCCCCAAATCTGTCTACATTCGTCCCCGGTTGTAATGTGTAGTATTGACCTAGATGCTGTGTATGTCGACTTGTGGAGTAGCTGAATTTGATTACTAGGTAGTCTAGATTATCACATTCATGCTTGAATAAAGAAGAAAGTAGACTGACATTGCACGATTTATGTCCGAACAGATTTCGCTGCATCTTTACGAGTGCATACTACAGACCATTTATAAACCAGTGTGAGAAAACGAACAATATACCAGGAAAATTCACATGTCAGGGCTCGCACTGATTGTCACTATCATGGTGACGACAACTCTACAAATAATTTTTTAAAAACATACAGTTATGTTTATTTCTTGTTCATCCGACCACCCTTTCTTAATTCTCTTCGCAACAAAATTATGCGACCATCCAATTTTTAGTAGTCTTCGTTAGTCTTGAGCCGACAACAACCACATTTCACAGTAAATGAACATCATCATCATCATCATCATCATCATAACAGCCATGAGCCTGACCAAAAGGTACTGTGGCTCGGGCCGCCGCTCACCTCAACAGTGACGTGGAATATCCTAGAAGAAAACGTTACTAAGAAGGGTGAAAATTATTGAGAAAAGACTAAGAGGAAGAAGCGGAAATGGAATGGATACAGGTACGCCATTGACTGCGACACATCGCCATCTCGGATAGCGTCTTTAACCAGCGGTTTGAGTGATCACGAGGACCCCAACCAGGCAGGCGACACCTACCCACGTTGCTCAATGGAGCAGTCAAGGTCTTCATATTTTGTGACCACAGTAAATGAACATGTACTGCCAGAACGCTGTTGACTGGATGTTGTTTGATTGGCTTTCATTGAAAATTAGTATGCTTAAAGGTATGCAAGATAACCACGGCGAAGTTGCTTGGTCACGTCAGGTTGCTCTGATGTCTTCAGGCTGATGTGCTAACCATACATTATCTGGCCACATAAATGTCAGGTATTTTGAGAAATGAATATGAATCACTACTCAGTCGACTGTAACTGCCGAGTTTTACCGCCAGTGGTGTGGGTATGCACTACTTGCCATGCGGTTAAGTCCAACGCGATTAACACTATTGACGTCACGTCAAGATGTGAACTGGCAGATTCAGAAGAATGAATGACCTTAGGTTAACAGCAGACACTGAGAACAAATTACCGCAGCTCTGAAAGCTTGCCTTCAAGAGGTATGCTCCGAAAGAGGTATACAGTTGAGACATAACTGGAATTCTGTCGCGTCGATATATTTCATTAGTAAGCGTTGCTCGATTCAATATGGCTCTGAATGTGGCGACAACCGCAGAGAAATTAAACGTAAGTTGACCAAAAGTTTACGCAAAGGTCGTGAACACCATTTGGATTAAGGGTCGAAAGAGATGGAGCGAGCCTTTTATCTCGGAATAGCAGAAAGCTATTTCTTATGATCCAGTGTTTTACTGGTCGTCAAGTCGGCGTAAGTGAGACCGTATATGAAAAAGATAGTTTACTTATCACCAGTCAGTCACGCCGACCTGACAGGTGGGTTGAACATTCTGAAGAACAGTTCAGCTTGCCTCAACCAGATCATGTTGACGACGGGATCAGAATGATCAGTTATTGTGTTCCAGACAGTCCGTCGTCAGAAGCAGAAGTGGCCCTGTAGCTCAAGTTATAGAAGCGTAACAAGGTTTCTGGACCAGATGTCCTCTTTCCTTCTCTTTTAATGGATGGTGGAGAGAGATTTATATAGGAACTGACGAAACTCCTCCAGATAATTTTGGAGGTCGAAGGGGTACCTCGTGATTGATGTCTACCGACACTAATTACCGTTTACGAAAGGGGAGCCCGAAGTCTATGTGACAATCTCGGAGACATCAGTCTAGTGTCTGTTGCGTCCAAGTTACTCACTGACCTCATTTTACGTCGGCTTGCTAAGCCCAGAGAAAGTCAGTTAAGCGAAGAGCTGACAAGATTCCAATTCGATCGAGGGAACGTTGATCACATTTTCCTTTCGCGACGGATGTTGAAACATCGACACTGTTACAGACAGCCGACGATCGTGGTCATTTTGGACCTAAAGGCTGTTTTCGATTCGGTTGCTCATAACGTTTTCTGGAGCTATATTCGCGAGTGAACCACGTGAATTTGTTGAGACCACCGAATGCTCATTGTGCAAGCAGGTGAGGGTTGATGGACAACAATTTCGGGTGTTCATCACATCTAGTGATTTTCGTCAAGGGTGTCCGATCTTCCCCTTCCAGTTCAACGTTATCATAGACGATGTTCTAAAGGGTGCGTCTGAGAAGTGCAGTGAGCTTGGTGTTGAGCTTCTTCCTGTCGCTAGATTGATCAACCTGAAGTATGCGGATGATATTGTCTTACCTAGTCCCTCCGCCGAAGACAAGGTGAGTGACCGGGTTGATTTGTATGGAATGCACTGCGCACTTCCAGAGTGCAAATTGCTTCTTCAAGACTGGGACATTTCCACCCTTACTTTCTTCATCGCAGGTAATCCGCTTGAGAATGTGTGTAGTTTCACATACTTGGGTAGTACTATCTCACCAGCTTGTGATATTGCTGATGAGGTGTCAGTGAGGATAGCAAGGGCACGAATTGTCCTTGCCAGTCCGCGTCATTTGTGGTATCGGAAAGACGTTGGGTAATCGCTGAAAGGAATGTTATGTAATGCTTGTGTGCGTTCTGTTTGCTCTATGGTTCGGAAACGTGGTCTGTTCGCAGTGAAGATGTGGACGGATGTGCTGTGTTTGAGCATCATTGTTTCCGCCAGTTAGTTCAGATTAAGTGGACAGATCGCGTGAGCAACACGGTCGTTCGCCTGCGCGTATTTCGAAGCGCTCGGGATGTGCGATCAATTGGTCAACTACTTAAGTGGCACAGCTTGGGATGGTTAGGTCACGTATTTTGTATGCCATCTGATCATTTACGGTGCCCGGCATTAGATGTATACTAAGACCATCGAGACTTGGGTGAAACGGCGTATTGGTGAAACACCAACGTGGTTGCGAATTATGAAGACCCTGGCTGTTCGATTGAGCAGTGTGTAGGTGTCGCTTGACTGAATGGGGTCTGGTGATCACTCAAATTGCTGGTTAGACACGTTGTCCGAGATGGGAGCATGCCGCGGTTAATGACGTACATGCATTATCACCATCTTTAATTCCCCCACTAGGTCTTGTATTAATTTCTAATCCTTTTATTAACGTTTGCTTCTGGGCTACTTCACAGCTTTGTTGGGGTCAGCGGCGGCCCGGGTCACGGTACTTTTTAGTCGGGCTCATGATTGTTGTGATGATGATGCCGATTATATCTTGGTGGTAACATGGTTATGTACGACCGTTATCATCTTCTGAACTTCAACAGTTGCTCCGCTTGTGCACCACTTGGATACCAAGGGGTTGGAGGATCTTGCGTACGACAGTTATTTCCATTTGTATTTTAATTTTTTTGTTTGTTTTTGCAGGGTGTGTAATAAACATTTTTTGCAGTTTCCTGGGCATGCGTTAACTGTGAACACTTAATAGCTGCTTCTGCTCCGGTGAGCGATGAACTTTTACACGTCAAGTTGTGGTACACACTCAGTTTTGAGTTGGCAATCAGACGTGTCTTTCAGCTCTGAAATTCCTTCGTCTATAAATTTGTGATTTACCTTAGTTCCCAGCTGGTTACTGGGTTGTTTCATCAAGAACACGCAACAGACCTCTACGTATGCTCTCCGTTTCTCTCCACACGTGACGGTCTGTACCACTGCTAGTTTATGCAGGTGTCTGTTCGAATCAATCTTCGATCAATATCAGTATAATCCATGTGTAAAATCAATTCTACTTATGATTACTTGACACTACGTAATTTCCAACGATGTGAATTGTGTTACAGTGTTCTGAAATAAACTGTCTTAACGTCCACAACTACTTTTGACTTCGTTCTAATGTAGAAGGCAGTAAAATTCTCCGATTGGTGGTGACCATAAGTATATATACATATGTATGATTAACGAAAGTGTAATAATAGGAATTGAAAGAACAAGCCGCAGGATATGGAACAGTCAATAAATCAGAAAAAGATAATTTGGAGGCACTGCGTTTCATGGTGTGGGTGCCATTAACCGCAATTTTTCGTTATGCGGGTCAAAATTGTTCGTTATTCTTCGCATTTCAGTCAGGAACGCCCCAAGAAAGTGGGTTTCAACGTCAAACTTTTGCACCCCGAACCCTGATCATACGTTGGCCTTCATCGTATACAGTACAACCAAGCATGCGCATACAGAACACGATCAGGCTAACCTACGTAGATCATGTCCGAGTCAGCAAAGTTTGCGGAATAAAACTGTCACCCTCAGTGATAGTCAGAATTTGCCCTTTCTGGCCGGCGAACTCCATTGCTGCAGTGGTGTTCTCGCTACTCGACTTATGCCTCAAAAACGTCTTTGGTCTAAATTAGCCGTTGTCCGATCTCTCGAACAAGAGAAATTTGGTACGTTATTTAGATAGAAGGCTGTCCTAAGGGTGTGTTCCTGTCATTGCAGATGAAACGCTTTCCTGGCCTGGCAAGTCGTTATAATACCACCAAAGAGGTTGCTATTTTTGAGTACCTCCGTTAGCTTGTATATGTGAGTGGGTATGAACTGATACGAATATCGTCCTCGTGCTCATGTCAAGTAAAACGTTATGCACTACCTTTGCGTAACCAATATGACTTCACTTTCTTACAGCTTCTAGGTTAATATGCCCTCAACAACAACTTACACGCGGTCCTCTTTTCTGTTAGATTTATTATCTCTTGCTGCGTCTGAGCGCTCGAATTCTAGATTAGTTAACCAGTGCAAACTATCACCTCAAAAAAGAAATCGAATGTCACGTGTACTCTACAAGCCTTCCTAAGCGAAGATCCTGATTCATGAATATCGGCACGTTTAGGAGACATGTCCTGGTCATTAGCAAATTGCCCCACTGTGTTGCGAACATTTTATGATGATGAAAAGATGTGAAATAAACGTAGGAATCCTGACTTTAATTTCTCCAAAGGGTATGAAAACTTTCTTGATTTACTTCGGACAGTCATTGCAGTTAGCCTCATAAAAGCTGCTTTCTTTGTCCTCATCTGCGTCACACCATAGAGGCGACTGGGTGCTGAATTGAGTGATTGAGCAGCTCAGAATTTCCAAATACTTCCAGGTCTTCATTCCCGGATAGCTCATCTACTCAAGGTGTGGTCTTTTCAGATGGAAAACGCAATGTAGTACAGAAACGATAGGATGTGTTCATACGCCTTTGTTTCGTCAATTGTTCAGATTCCCTCATCTATTTTTTCTATTCGTTTCAGATGTTTTGTCTTCAATGGATTTTGCCCCTATTGTTTCTACCTAAACCGTCTAACCCGGCGACGAGTACACATCACACTATCTATATACTCTTGTTCTTTATTTGCTTCTTTCTGGAACGCAGACCCTGTGGGGTTTGTGCTGTGATATTATTTGCGTTTCTTTTATTACCATGTTCAAGTTCATTGGACAATCTGTGTTTGTTCTCTGTTTGCCTTTGAGCATTAAATGGGCGAAGCAATATGATTAACCCTTCCATCACTTCGATTTACTTTTTTCTCATGTATATAGCGTCCTTCTTGTCAATGTATTTCGCCTCTATTTTCTTTTTTGTTGATTGTTCTCTACTGGCCCGGTTACAATAATACTCAGAGGTGATCAATATGTTAGTGTTGTTTTTTAGTTCACTTTGCCTATGTAACCTTTTGCTAATGATGTTCTTTCGTTTATAGCCACTTTGATCGTAATTTTTGCGCACGGTTTTAAACATCCATGAGCAGTGCTATGATGTATTGTATGGATGACGTCCGGAAATTTGCATGCGATATGCATAACGCACGATTGACAATTTGATGCAATCGTTTCTTTCTACGAATTCAAATGGCTTTCTACGATTTGTACTCAAGCCGATTTTGTCACATCTTTTCTGGTGTTTAATGCAGACGAATTCAATGGTGCTACAAATGAATTGTAAGGTGGTTTGCTGGTTGTCGTAAGAATTGTTTAGTATACCAGCTGGTTTCACTTAACAATTCAATGCTCAACCAAACACAATTGATCGACAGTGAAGTGTTAACTGTCTTAACCCGGTTGTGTTTCTCCGGTATCACACGCTGATGGACTCAACCGGCGACTCGTAAGTGTGTCCGGATGCCAAGCAATTATTCAATAGACCACGGGGCTGGTAGTCGCATGCACCATTTAGAATGGAAAGTAGCTAACATACTTTCCTACGATCCTAGTGGTCGTGACTCCTTCGTCCAGTAGATAGGCGTTTAGATCACTATTCGGGCAACTATTCACGGATTGTGGTTTCTATTTCTCCACGTGCGTGGTACTAATGGATTGTAACTATGTCGAAACCGATTGCTGTTACTTGATGCAACACGGTTAGTCGAACGAACTCATGAATACACGATACAGACCATTCACCGATCAATTGAAAACGTGATGGCAAAAGTACAGAATAAGATAGAATTGTGCTCGAACAATGCGTGTTTGATTCGTAACTCTCTTGTAACATTACGAAAGCGGTCCCGTAGATATATAAAGTGACTGAGAGCAGCAAGTGTACAATGGAATATGTTTGGATCATGAGAATTCTTAGTCTCCGAGAGGCTTCAGATCGATAGTTTGAGTAAATACTCGAACTCTTCGGGTTAGGTATGTACGAACTCATTACATTTTCGAATTTTTCGATCTTGGGCTGATTTAAATCGAGAGCTTTAGCGTTTGTATTCTGTTGGCTTACCGTTTGGACAAGAAAAATTTGTATTTATTCTAGAATATTCGTTATTATCCCAGAATAGACCCAAAAAACAGTCACTTTCTGCAAGCCTAGCATTTGAGTTTACTGTGGGACGTAGTTGGTATGGTCATCCATTACGTTAACTTGTACGTCAACGTCCTGAGGGATATCTCTGTGTGTGCGTAAAACACGACCTGGAGTCCATCCTCGATTGTTGTCATAGTAGCCAGGTGTCATAAGCAGACTTAGCTGTAGCTGGCAAAATGTGACTCCATTTTACAACGTGTCACAAGCTGATCTGGGTCGAAGAGCACAAAGTAGTAACCGTATCCTCTGACACCCCACTTCTGTCGTTTAATTACTATCTGGAACCCAAGGACTCCGAGTGATTTTGTAGTACATCAGAGCACTCTCCGGGACATCCAAGGTTGTCCAGTTGATTTCAGTGGAGCACGGATGAGGGTGTCAATGTAACTCTCCACTTTTACATAGAATTGGACGATACAGCGGAGACCGTGGTTAGTTAATATAGTTGGCCTAGCAGAATCACTGAAAGCTAAACGAAATGAACTGGACGCCACTGTCAGTTGCCAGTTTTTTTTCCGGGCAGGCAAATGGACAAAACTGATTTAATTTATGAATGGTAGATTCGGACGTCGGCGGGTGCATCATCAGGATCTCCGACCTTTTCTGTTAATGATAGTCAGGAATGTCTGTCCGTTGGTCAACACGACGAAGTCCAGGTGAATACCGGAATGTCGGCAAGATTTGTGCGAATCAAAAATTTGCCAAGGTTCTCGGCTGCAGCTCGATGGTGTAACGTTTTGCACACTATTTTTTATTTCAAAATTCTGATTGTTATTCACACTTTTCACTTTCCTCAACTTCA
>JTDE01000576.1:11320-28667 GCA_014338405.1 Paragonimus skrjabini miyazakii
AAGCTAACGGAATCAAGCGACTATTGCGGCAAAGTTCCTTATTTATTTGCCATCGGAATTACCCCAGTTGTTGACCTCCAAGATTAATTAGGAACGACACGACGGATTGTATCTGTTGGATACTGCATTCGATGTAGTGGAATTCTAAATCAAAGCACTTTATTGAACTATTGTGAGTTGATCATTTCCATTTTTATCACCTTTTTGATCTCGTGTTCATACTTGAATTTTGTGTAGTGTTTAGATCCACTACAATGGTCAAGTGCAAGTTTTCGAAAAAAGCTTCAACTCGTTATCCATGTCAAGTCAGTGTACGTGATGCATGACCGAGGTGTCCATCCGATTAATTTCGGGATAGCCAGTAGGAGGTTGATGAACTATCTCACACAGTCCTTTAGGTGTTTGCCCATTTTCCGAATAGAAGGCAGTTGTTGCCGATGGGTAACGAGTTGCGGTGTTGCTGGAATAGCTGGATGTCTCCTTGAAAGCCTGTTGTTGATCATTGTATGCAGTGGAAGTGGACTGCTTGCTGCAGAGGTTGATAGGTTACGATGACTCCGTCTCGTGGTCCAAATCGTGCGAGGTTCTCGGATTGCCGAAAATAGCTGGTGCACTTATGGCTTGACAACCACGACAACAACGACCACGTCCTCCGGTTCACGTGACTACGACCCGATTAACCGAGAAAGTTAGTCCACCTGCTCTGTGGTCTTTGTCAACTTAGACCGGATGCAGTCGATTTGCCGTGTATATTGAAATTCCCGTCGTAGACCTGGAGCCGGCGACCAGCTGCCTGTGGTCCGTCAGTGTTAGTTGATGGTCAAACAGCATTTTGTGAAACTTCTTGATGTCGAAAATGATGGTCAGTGCTTTTTTTTCAGTTGACCATAGTTCCATTCAGTTGATATCGAGTGGCGTATAGCGCTCGTGGCAGCCGTTTGCGATACACCCGGAAATGCTTGGGGCATCAGGGTGCCAAACTCCACGGACAAATGGGCTTGTTTTGTGAGATCGTTTATCCATTGAAAATCTGCGACCAACGGATAGCTCTTATGACCGCCTACTGTTAAAACGTCCAAATTTTCCAGGGCAACTTTCACATTTGTTTCAATCACTAATCACGTTTGGTTATACGTTACCTTGTGAGACGTTTGGGATATAGGTTCTCCGACAGATTTGGATTAACAATGGGTTGCTTGTCTACCTGGCTTTGACTCCGCATTATAAACTTTACTCTTCTAAATGGACGTGTTTTTACACAAGGCGTCAGTGCGTCAACTTTTTGTGTATTAGACACGTGTCGGTTGAGAGCTTTTGTGAACCACGATTGAGGTTTAATCTATCTTAACGTGTGCTTCCAGCGTTTATTCTGGTTAGTCGGCGTACGGACGAGTTGATCGATGGGCAACTATGAAATTGTTTCTTTGCTTCTGCCAACATTATCTTATTATTTTCAGGCAACCGTTCACACACACACATTTTGTAGTCTGGGAGCTTATTAGTACACAGGGTTTCCTGCTAGCTATCTTCCTTGCTCGCTGGTTTTTCATGTGTGCTCACTATTCATTTTTGCACTGAGCGTTGGCTGCCTCTACTCGGTACCTGTACGACACGGAAGTGTGACTGATACAGAAGAAAATTTGTCAGAATGGTAGGCAAGATATTAATAATCTCTGCACAACACAAACATACCAGATCAGCGGGCATCTTTCGGTTTGATCTAATATCCTCACATGTAGTGCACTTTTTAGCATGTGTTTTAAACGAAGCTAATAATTTACACATTCAAACGCATTTGTACGGAAGCAAATGTTGACACACGGAGATTAAAAACCGTGCAGTCAATGGGTGTACTCAGTTTCACTACATTGATATATATATGGATTGCCACATGTCAGGTAATTTATTGTATTGACTTCTTCGGACACGTTCGGAACGATACATTTGTTAACTGGAGGTCATTTTCAACTACCGTTTTGAATATGCCGGAAGCCTCGTTCATACTGGAAGGTAATTCTTTCAGTGGCAGCAGCCTCATGCCCACCGTGAAACGAAACATGCCACCCATCTGATTATATTTGAATGCAATCTACATTGTAAACACCTAATACCTGGATGGATTTCTGTGATCGGTACGTGGTCATTTTAAATCCGTATGCTAATGACCGACCACATGCACATCGGAAAATTGACTACATCCACGCATTACGACCATGTGATCATAGACATCCTTTTATTTGGGTTAGAGCGCTACTGAATATAGGTATCCCCTGTTTTGCAATCAATAGGCCCAGTGACCGCAATGAAGTACTTGTCCGCTGTTTCAACCCAGTTGAGTCTCATCAGCGCTGCTCACCTGGGAGATTCAGCAGCCCAAGAATATAAGGGCATTCTGGCTGTTCTCGATACAGTCTGTTGATGCATTTTTAAAGAATACATCAAACATGCAGCATGTACTTATCTGGTGAAAGTTTTTGGCCATCGGTTTTATTAAAAGGCAAGCCAACATTTTCATTTTTGTACCTCTGCTCTGCACATACTATCGTATGTAAGGTTCGCCTGCCCGATCTCTCACACATCCGGAGCACCAGCATAAGTGCTATATGTCCTTCACGTCCAAATCAAAGAACGTAAGCACTAATTTTGATCTTTACAACGTCATTATTATGCTCGATATATTAGGTGGTCCACTTCTTTGCTGACTTGTGTTAAGCATGCAGTAGGCTATCTGTCCTCGTGAGATGTTCCGATGACCTTCAGTTAGATTTTGGTTCATAAGTACTAGAGTATGAGACCGGGCTGGTTGTCCAGAAGGGAATATAAAAGCCTAAAATTTCATCTTTCTTTTGTAGCAGTACTTCCGATTCAGTAACCCTTTACGGTGGTCCTTAAAGCTTTCTGATTCACAATCTATATGTTTACATTCAAACATTATACAATGGCAGTTAAGTCCTCATTTTGGCATACCCGTGGCATTATGTTTACCTTGTGTTGGTCGCAGTTTTTAGTTGTTCATTGTTCGCATTCATTATACGACTGATAAAATACCGGTGAGGTCCGCTATTCGGCTTTCAGCTCAAAGTCATGCTTGCAGTCTTACTGGCAAACACGTCAGCTTGTGGCTTAATTCATTTCGCACATCACGTACGTGGACAGTCACGGCTAAACATCAAACTGCTTTACTACTTTCGGTTAGTTAGTTCGTCATGTTTTGATGAATTCAAGTATGATGAGCGCTGGTAATGCTGTGGAGAGTGTTCTCTGTGAGCCTGGTGTAATTTTGACGTTTGTTAACTTGCTTACACGTGGGCCTCGTCTCAGTACGTTACGCGCGCGGAAGACAGACAGCCGGTAATGCGCGAAAGTGAAATGTTTACAAGGATGTTGAAAGTGTATCGTTGCAAGATCTAATGGCCGACAAGTGCGCTAGCAATTTTCAACCGTAGGATTGTTAGCGATTCATTCCTGATATCTTGATCTTCTGCTGTACATTGTTGTTTTGCTGGATAGTTGCTGTTTGTCTAAAAATGTTAACACCGTTAAACGAGCTGTTTTCGTGGTAAAGACTCACCCAGTTCGTGTGTTTCTGCTTCCATTGTCATTTCCAGTGATTGTACACGTAAACAAGGTAGTCTTCTATCTTGTGCAGTTACTTAAGTCACACTTGGTAACATACAATTTGTTCGGCGTTTACCCAACTTGAATTCTTTCGACAAATACGTTCTAGGTGCGTTAACATGTCAGCTCAGTCACATGGTGTTTTTGGTTTATCAAACCCTGTGATTGGCAGTTAAGGGCGACACTCTATATAGAACATTCACACTGGTCCTGCTTTACCTTCTGTGCGTACCGCGTTCGATACGACAATGTACCGATTACCAGAAAGCGTGTTCTTTACTAGGTTATGGAATCTTAAGCCGGGGTATACGTGTCACTTTTTGGAAGATTACGCATTTGATTCGATTATTTCATATTCCACATATACCTTTTTAACAAACTGGGACATACGGTGGCGGCCTAGCTTCAACTCCTCTATCTATCACCATTTAATTCCAATGGCAGTTCATACCTCCTGCTTATTAGCCGCGAAGCGATCCAAGTAGGAGAACAGTGGTTTTCTAACTGTAAAGGTGTTGGAAACGGAATTCGTGTTCAACCGTTGCTTGGTACTGGATCGCACACCTTAAAACAGCATGCTTACAAGAACATCCACTTCGTGTAAGTTGTGAATTTCACACCACACTACTGATTTGCCCAGTGTTGTAGCACCAGTGCGCTCCAGTTCTAACTCAATACGCCCGCTTGACGTTCGGGCAAAGATGTGCACTCTAACTGATGTTTCTCTTGATAAGCCCCGATAGAGGGAACGGATGTCCGCTGCACTCCAGTCGGTTTGGACTAGCCACAAGTGTCTGGTATGTTATTTTTGAAAAGAATGGTAATCACTCGGTAATTTGAGTGATTGTTCCATTCTAACCATGTGATCAATCGACTAAACCGTATTGTTAATGAGCGCTGTAGTAGATTTATCGATTGGAAGGAAGTGTGAAAAGTCATAAATTCAGATGTATTTGAGCTAACTGCAAGATTCACGTGCTTCTACCCGGTATGTGTTCTACGGGCTAAGCTACGAAACCGTCCCGGAAGATGGAAACTTTCACATTATGACATTATCTACCCGATCACCCCACTATGGTCTTTGGTGTCTTCCAAGTGTTATATGAGACAGACAACAGGGACAGGGTTATTACCTACATTCAATTTGAATAATTGCAAGGTGAACACACGGTGTTTTCATTTCAAATCTTTACTGGGGTTAACAAAAAACCAGGTTCTTCTGTGAATAGTTAGCAAAAATCTAGTGCAGTGGATTACTGTATGTCTTATAGGTCAGTTGGTAATAGAAAGTTTAGTGCAAGCTGATCTGCAATTGACATTCGTGATTTGCAAATCAAGCAGTACATTTGTGGTCACAATATGAAAGAGATTAGCTATGAAATCTCGGGTCTGTCTATCGAATGGGGGTATATTTTAGTGTTAATCCTGGTGCCTTGCTTTCGGGATAACCTTTCAACGAGCCTGTTCTAAGTTTAGGTTTTTTTGTCAATATAATTGGGCTATGCATACAGATATGGCTGAATGTTTGCAAGTGATATATTTGAAAGTCCCAACAGGAAGTTTAGAGAGCTGTAGTCAGCACACTTACCTCCTTGTTTGACTAAGTATAAACACTACTGGTGGAGTGTAGTGCACGCACAGCTGGTGTCTTAAATGATATCTTAAATGTACCGGCCGAACAGGTTCCCTGGATGCAATAGATGGGAATAACTTGCGGTGGTTTTTTCACTGTGAGCTTGTAAAGACAATCGACTGTGACGATTTGACTGACAGTGGCAACCGAGTATGCTACTCACTCCATAGAAATATACTACTTTCCACTTTCGTACAATCTGGGCATCAGTGGATGGACTTTGACAGCGTTTGCACAGCGCGTCGAATGATCCACAAAATTTGAGAAGTGAATGTTAAAGCAGCAGTTTAGTGCCCTCTCAAATCGAATACTGAAGGTCGATCATTATTTTCCTTCAGGAAATTCACCGTCACTGCCATTTAAAACTTCTCTGCAGTGGACGATCCATTCTATTAGTACACTTTACAGTGACCAAGTAGCTGATGTGTCGGTTTATTTATCGGTCGGGTCCACGTGACTTCGCGACACAAATTATATCCTCGCCATGCACAGGTGTAAGTTGTCTATTGATCTGTGCTCCATGGATCCGATTATTTGATAATTACAAAAGTCCATCGTTCTCAGATTTTAGAAACAGGCACATGAGTGTTATGAACAAAGTCATCTTAGCAAGTGATCTCTCGTTCAACGTAATGAAGTAGTTCGGTCATTCGTTTGGAGAGCACGAACGTATTTCAGTTTGTCTCATATCGGTAACTGAACGAATTAAATATCTCCGCTTACGACGGAGAGATTTTAGCGAGTGGTACACTGGTTCGAGGCTGGGGACCCTTGTCACCCGGATCAAATCAGTGTATATTTCGATATTCAACTGGAGTCTTTGGATTTGCAGGATTATGTTTAAAAATGGAACGGGAATCGATGTAGATTGAAGAAAAGAGATGAAAGATACGAATCTAATCCTCCTTTTGTACATGAGAATCAGGAAAGTGATCTAGATATGGGAGTGTTTTACGGCTTCAGAAGAAAGTTCTTTGCAGTTGTGTCCTTTCTGTGAGATGCTTTGCTACCGGAGGGAGGTCGGGGGCTGGGACTTGTACGCCTTCCTGTCGTGACTGCGTTTTTTCTATCAGTCGATAAACTACAGAAATCTACGAATCCTACGCTGAGGAAAAGGTGTTCGGGGATTAAGCCATCGTGAATTCCTTGTGATCCAAATGGATGTAGATGAATAATTCAAGTCGAGATTCATATAAAGCTTGTCTTTCGCCCGTGTTCAATAGTAGTTGCTTGTTGAACGGCGACTCTATCTTTCTTAGCCTATATATATGACCTGATTGGCAAACTCATGCAGCGGTTGTCCATAACCATGCGGCTTTCAAAACATCTTTGTGTCTATACAAGAAGGTCCGTCCTATCACTCCAACAGCTGCAAGCCGTTTTTCGTAGCTGCCTGGTGGTAATGAGCAAAAGGTGAGGTAGACGATTGTAAGATGTCTAAGTCTTTCTGCGGATCGGTTTTCGTGTTGTCTAATGTGCACTGTGTACCACGAAAGCATTTCGGGGGCCCCCATTCAGTGATGTGTTCACTTGTTACTGTTAAGCGGAGAACTCTAATTGTCTGCCCACCACCTGATCATATCAAGATTAATTTGTAGTGCGCCGAGTTTGTCAGCACTTTAGATATTTTAGTCAGTAACGAAAAAAGGAATGTTGCTGAAAATACTGTTCAAATTGTCATTGGTATTCGTACGCATATCTTTGGGGAACCTTTGCGGGAATCAGTGGGAACAAAGAAGGGTAGGATTCGGTTTGAACTCCAAAAGATATGCTAACAAAAAAAGTGTATTCTAACGCGGTTAGCATGGAACTACTCAAAATCCCTCGTTATCGTTGAAATACTTCGTAGTTGGTTGGGAAACTGCGCAACAAAATGGCGCATGGATAACGAATATGTTATCTTACTAAATACACACCCCATCTGTGTGCTTATCTTATCAATATATAACTATCATTTCTACCATTGACCACAACAGCAAGGCTTCAGCCAACGGACATGAGCATCATCGAACATATGGAAAATAAATTCCTACGCACGTGCTTAATTTAACGGACGGCTTCTGCAGTCAGCCAACAGCCTTTCAACAGACAAGATGTGAAATACTCATGATTTAACTGATCTATGTTTTCTTTTTCAATTCGCCGGCTGCTATATATTTTATTAGACGATGCATTCCCAAGTGACTACCAATAAGCACTTGAGTTGATGCGCTGCTTCTCCTCAACTTGTTTTGCATATCTCTGAAGAGTGTAGTACGAGCGACTTCAGTAATCCTAACGTCTCAAGTCTGACATTAAAAGCATACACAGTAGTGGGTATGTTTGATTCTAAACAGTTTGACGTTTTCTGTTCACGTAATGGTATAGCTCGCGCTGATGTTAAATGTCTACCTAGTCCTCGGAATGTCGAAGATGTCGAGAGTGAGGAAGACGTCAACTATGCAAAAAAGGAATTGTTTTCGGTCATGAGTATTATGTTAGTTTGTTTTGTAGTCGCGTTTGTTATTTATTGTCGGGATTGTTCACGTGAAGCGAAACTACACTACACTGTAAGACGGGTGGGGAAAATAAACCACCAACTTTACGCGTTTGTAAAAATATGGGTTTTTGATCGTAAAACCGTCGAAAAATTTACGTTTGTATAACATTAGCTGACTAGCCTGGTTCACTGCTGGCGACAAGTTTGAACCTCTCTGTCGTCGATCGTTTTTGGAGGCTGATTCTCTAAGTTATCCTGTAGGTCGTGGTAAGAATTGGAATTAATGAACAAGAGTGTGCTGCGGTCAGCCTCTGACCGGGTTCGCAGACCTTCAATGCAACGAATTCTTACGGATCATCAAGTGTAAACCTGCATTTGGTGACGCATTCAATCGAAAAAGATGATACTCTCTTGGACATACATGGAGCTTAATCTCCGTTCTTGTTTACCCGACTTATGTCTTCATTACGAAACATTATCACGTAATGCTACATAGACGATTAAATGTTGGAACTGGTTATTCTGCCGCGTCCTTTCTGCCTATTGTAAACCGTGTAACGACCACAGACCTTTAAGGCTCTTTTAGTATGGCATTTTTAAGATTGGTCTTGAAAAAGTTTGTGAAAAATGAACAGACCGGAGAACCCATAACTACGTCACCGATTTATTCGTAATGCGGTTTGTTAACTCGATTGTACGCTCAGTGTGCAACGAAGTAACAGGTGGTGTTCAACATTCACTCATTATGTGGTGGGTTGCCAGGCCGGAGGTGGGAGTATTCAAACACTCGGCGGAGTACCTCAACGCGGTAGGCAAGCACGTCCACAAACCCTCAACAATCGGATGGCGGACCACGGGGGCAGTCGGATGAATCATCGCTCGACCGGATCGGACCAACGGGCGAGACATGGCAGGCAAAATAGAATAGACGATGAAATCGGAGGCTCGATTATTCCAACACTCGGGGGAATATCTCGACACCACCGTGGAATACGATCAAAGCCCAGTGTGGATAGATGGTGAACAACACGAGCGACGGGACGAGCCATCGCTCAACGGAATCGGACCAATGGACGAAGAATGGTAGGCGGAAAACCCCCCGATAGACGGCGCCGACCACACACCTAAACCGGGCAGAAGTGCACACGACGCGTGAACGGAAACCTGGGGGTGTTGTGGACTGAAATGCTGACTCATAAACGCGAGCGCGCGCGTAGCATGTGAACTAGCGTGTTGGACAATAAAGATTGTGCTTTATTGTACGCCTTTTCGCTACAATTAGACCACCTATATATTCTATTGTATCTAGCAGTGGGATATTAACCAAAGCAATGAGGGGTCCAGAGAAAACACTCTTGTGTCTCTTGTCTCCGAATTTGCAGTCACATCAAAGAACTCACAGAGGTCATGTAAGCTTTGTGTTGACTCCTTTTGTTTGGATGACGTGAACAGTTTGACAACCATCTTGTGGTTATGTGGTAAGGGGGACAGATATGTCCAAAGTCGGGGGTAATTGTATCTTCAATTAATATCCCCTTGGTAATTCGTGCATTTTTGATGTATGTGTTCCAGTTGATTTCAATCCATAGAACGCAATGCATCTTGTAACGCTCGATATTCAAAGGAAAAGACTAGTCGGTCAATATACCCATTTACGCTGTTACGTGCCCCTACGACACAAACAAGAGTGAGGTCGCGTGTGAAGATAATGAGTGAAAGAGTTTGCTCACAAGATTGTCATTTAAGATGGTATTATCTGAAGACATATTGAGAAACAACGGTCACCATGAGAGACTTCTGAAGCGTCATTTAACGGGTGTCACATTAACGAAACCTACCGAATAAGAAAGAGGGAACCAATAGCCATAAACGCACCTACTGTTAAAAAAGGATGTTGCAAGTGCCCATCACTTCCGAAAACCAAATATTGCATTAAAAACTATATTTGCGCAGCTCATTTCAGCGTGACCCTTTAGAGTCCATGCCTGATAGTCTTGGCTTAGTAAGGACTTGGCCAAGGATATCAACTGCTCTATTCTGACACAGCTTGTCAATAATCGCCACCAGATATTTATCAGTCAAGCATTTAAAGTGTTCTACCACATATTGAATAACTTCTTAGGGACGTGTGCATCTACGTCTGCTGTGCATAGGTGAACCTATCCCTATACTGCAACCGGAACCGAATCTGAAGAAGTTTTCACCTTTACTTTGTGACCTTCATCTGCCCTCGTCGCACTTGCTCAAAGCATCATTTGTCGTGTCAAATTTAAACTTTCAGGCTACTTTATTTCTCCATTCCGCTTGTTTAGCAGCCGTGCTGGGTAATAGGCTGGCGGTCATGGTTAACCGTTGAGCGACCGTAGTGCTGTTTGTTGGTGGGTACCTTTTCTAACCCCCTTCTTTCTGATTCGTAAGACGGAAGTGCTGCATCTATAAAAACAGTTCTGCTGTATGCCCATAGAATCATGTCTCATTACTTAGGCAACTTTACACGGTCATTGGTACCACATACAACCTTATGAGTGCATTTACTTTTCATCTGACTGATTCCTTTTGACCTGTCTGACAAGGTTGCACCTGAAAGTTTTAGTCAGTATAGCTCTCTGGGTCGATATAGTGCACAAGCTTGATCATCACGTTGAGATAGAAAAATGGGTGTAGATTCGAATACATCCACTGCACGCAGTGATGCGCGGAATCAGACAGCAATGAAATTCACTGCGCCCTCATGCTAGGCCAGCCCGTCACTGCCAGGTAGGTTAGACTGTTGAATCTGGCTTCAGAGAGGGTCTCCCGAGAAAACCCTATATCCTGTTGTCTCGCGTTTCAGAATTTTGAGTCCGAAACACGACATGAGGTCTACTAAGTCAACCCACTTCCACGGCATAAACGACTGGGAATTATCAGGAGTTATTGCTCTCCTGGCAATGACACTGTCATCCATTACGACTTTCTCCTTATATTTTGCCTTCCAGGATTCCATCATTCCCTGTGCCTTGGGGTGGTAATTGCTTTCTAAAATCAAGACGACTGATAAACATTGGCGCCTTTAATATCCGCACTCTCCGAGAAGTCGGTCAGCAAGTTGCTCTGGCAAGAACTCTCTTGAGTCTGGAGCTGGATGTGTGCTGTGTGTCGGAGACGCGAGTCTACGATTCTAGTACGGTTATCCACTTGAGCTCACCTCTGGATAACTGTCGATCCAAGCGCTTCTGTCTCAGGGTTTCTGGTAACGCTGAAGCCGAATCTCGTGGTCACGCTGGAGTGGGAATCGCATTGAGTTCCAGAGCGGAGCAATGCTTGCTCGATTGGATCCCAGTGAACGGTCGCTTGTGCGCTGTCAGACTCAATACGTCGGTTAAATTCTTTCGACGCAAATCAGAAAGGCGTTGTATATTCATTATATTGACGCACGCTCCAACGGACAGTTCTTCGGATGCTACCGGGGATGTGTTCCACGACGCCCTCGTTGACTTTCTGAGGTAGACTAAACACTGACATTATCATACTAACGGGTGATTTTAATGCTCGGCTTAGCCGTCTTTCCACAGAGGAGAAGCGGCTGGGAGGTGTGCTTGGTGCCAAGACACAACGCACTGACAATGACGAAGGATTGCTGCAGCTGTGTGCATCCCACGGTCTCTATATCTCGAGCACCACATTCCAACATAGAAGCAAGCACCGTGTTATTTGGAGATCTCCGCGTGATTCTCAGCAGCGGACACAACTCGATCATATAGCAGTCAGTTGCAGGTGGTGCCTTTTTGTTAAAGACTGTTGTGCCTTTTGTAACAACCACCTGGACTCGGACCATATTGTTGTGCGTGACCGTTTTGTTTTATAATTTACTCAGAGGACATGTGTTCGTGAATGCATAATACTTGACTGATGTCCGAGCGAGGGTGGTGTAAAGAACGCCGGGTAAAAACCGCGAGGGATTGGTTAAAAATTTGTCCAGTTCGACTCAGGTGAGAAAAACCTAACTGACACTGAGAACAAATTACCGCAGCTATGAAAGCTTGCCCTCAAGAGGTATGTTCCTAGATAGGTATACAGTTGCGATATAACTGGAATTCTGTCGCGTCGATAAATTTCATTAGTAAGCGTCGCTCGATTCAATCTGGCTCCGAATATGGCGACGACCGCAGAGAGTTTGAACGTAAGTTGACCAAAAGTTTATGCAAAGGTCGTGAACACCATTTGGTTTAAGGGTCGAAAGAGACGGAGCGAGCCTTTTATTTGGGAATAGCAGAAAGTTATTTCTTATGATCAAGTGTTTTACTGGTCGTCGAGTCGGCGTAAGTGAGACCATATATGAAAAAGATGGTTTACTTATCACCAGTCAGTCACGCCGACCTGACAGGTGGGTTGAACATTCTGAAGAACAGTTCGGCTGACCTAAACCAGATCATGTGGACGACAGGATCCGAATGATCAGTTATTGTGTTCCAGACAGTCCGTCGTCAGAAGCAGAAGTGGCCCTGTAGCTCAAGTTATAGAAGCGTAACAAGGTTTCTGGACCAGATATCCTCTCTACTTCTCTTTTAATGGATAGTGGATAGAGATTTATATAGGAACTGACGAAACTCCTCCAGATGATTTTGGAGATCGAAGGGGTACCTCGTGATTGATGTCTACCGACACTAATTACCGTTTACGAAAGGGGAGCCCGAAGTCTATGTGACAATCCCGGAGACATCAGTCTAGTGTCTGTTGCGTCCAAGTTACTCACTGACCTCATTTTACGTCGGCTCGCTAAGCCCAGAGAAAGTCAGTTAAGCGAAGAGCTGACAAGATTCCAATTCGATCGAGGGAGCGTTGGTCACATTTTTCTTTTGCGACGGATGTTGAAACATCGACACTGTTACAGACAGCCGACGATCGTGGTCATTTTGGACCTAAAGGCTGTTTTCGATTCGGTTGCTCATAACGTTTTCTGGAGCTATATTCGCGAGTGAACCACGTGAATTTGTTGAGACCACCGAATGCTCATTGTGCAAGCAGGTGAGGGTTGATGGACAACAATTTCGGGTGTTCATCACATCTAGTGATTTTCGTCAAGGGTGTCCGATCTTCTCCTTCCAGTTCAACGTTATCATAGACGATGTTCTAAAGGGTGCGTCTGAGAAGTGCAGTGAGCTTGGTGTTGAGCTTCTTCCTGTCGCTAGATTGATCAACCTGAAGTATGCGGATGATATTGTCTTACCTAGTCCCTCCGCCGAAGACAAGGTGAGTGACCGGGTTGATTTGTATGGAATGCACTGCGCACTTCCAGAGTGCAAATTGCTTCTTCAAGACTGGGACATTTCCACCCTTACTTTCTTCATCGCAGGTAATCCGCTTGAGAATGTGTGTAGTTTCACATACTTGGGTAGTACTATCTCACCAGCTTGTGATATTGCTGATGAGGTGTCAGTGAGGATAGCAAGGGCACGAATTGTCCTTGCCAGTCCGCGTCATTTGTGGTATCGGAAAGACGTTGGGTAATCGCTGAAAGGAATGTTATGTAATGCTTGTGTGCGTTCTGTTTGCTCTATGGTTCGGAAACGTGGTCTGTTCGCAGTGAAGATGTGGACGGATGTGCTGTGTTTGAGCATCATTGTTTCCGCCAGTTAGTTCAGATTAAGTGGACAGATCGCGTGAGCAACACGGTCGTTCGCCTGCGCGTATTTCGAAGCGCTCTGGATGTGCGATCAATTGGTCAACTACTTAAGTGGCACAGCTTGGAATGGTTAGGTCACGTATTTTGTATGCCATCTGATCGTTTATCGTGCCCGGCATTAGATGTATACTAAGACCATCGAGACTTGGGTGAAACGGTGTATTGATCAAACACCAACGTGTTAGCGAAATATGAAGACCCTGGCTGTTCGATTGAGCAGTGTGTAGGTGTCGCTTGACTGAATGGGGTCTGGTGATCACTCAAATTGCTGGTTAGACACGCTGTCCGAGATGGGAGCATGTCGCGGTTAATGACGTGCCTGCACTCATTTGTACATGCACCCATTTGTAGTTCATCCGCTCTGTCTTCCTTTATTGTTGATTTTAGCTTTTTTCATCAGCGTTTTCTTCTTCTAGAATATCCAATGTTATTATTATGGTGGACGGCCGTTTGAATTACATTACCTTTTGGCCAGGCTGAAGGTTGTTGTAGTGTTGTTGATATTGATTACCTTCCTTTGTGATGCCAACTTCACTCGGCATGACACGTTGCGTGCATATTCTATTAGTTTTCATAAATTGCAAGCTTCGATAAAGAATTATTCGAAATCGTACCTTCGTTTACAACCGTTACGCTATTAGTTTAATTTATTGGTCTATAATGTCCGAATATCAGATTATTCCCTTTGGTCATTAATGGGTAAAACTGAAAGGAAATGAGTAATAGATATGATTCTTACTGCGCACATTCATGTTTACCTTCGTACTTTATACTTGCGCAACGTGTTACTTGAATTTGCGTAGTAGTCTAAGAATGGAGCTAATATCTTTCGCATGAGGCAATCGGCGGTCTGATTAACCACTGAGAACAGAATGTTCGTTAACCTCGGTATTTTCGAAACTGGATATGAACAGATTTGTGTTATGGGAGTATCGAGACAAATTAGCCGCCCTATGATTGCATACAACAATTTGAACCCTATTTGGTTTACTGTGTATATAGCATCGGCAAACACGTAATCGTTTACTTGAAACCCCGAACTCCCTTTAACCACTCAGTCTGTGCAAAAAGGAAACGTGTTGCGGCATGTTAACCTTTCGTTTACTGTCAGTATTTGCAAATATAACACATGGAGATTATTTACAACAGACAATGAATACAGACAACTACAATCACGCTAATTATCAAGCAATCAGTATTGCGGTCAACAGTTAGGTTGCCTCGGCAATCTGTGTGCACACAACGCCGGCTATCAAGCTCTGATAAACTAAAAGCCGGCAACTCCCAATTTCCATCACAAAACAGTATAATGACATACATCGCCTTTTTGCTGTAATGAAATTGTTTATTATCTGCCGATTTGTCCTAAGGTTCTCTAGATTTGCAGAAGAATGGACGACCATCCTCTGCCGACGTTTTAGAATAGAATAAAACCAGATGCTGAGTATTCGTTCGAGAATAAAAAAGCAATTCATTCAATCACAACGAATAGACTTGTTGCCAAATGCTAGTTTTCTGATTTACTCTTATCAGTCACCAAGTTAGAAATGGTTAACTTTATATGAGATGTGCATATGGCTACGACAAGTGAACAAATCAATAAAACCAGTTTCGAGCCTTCATGCTTCAATGAGGTAATCAGTTCTAGTACATACAGAAGTGACTAATGTTGTCTGATTACTTTATCACACTAATCGTCAGCAGTTCTGAGTGACGATTATTTAGCACTATTTTGGGTTGTATTGCTGAATTTTCCACTCGGTTTTTGCCGTTTGTTTGGTGGTCGACACAGCCCGGATCTTCTAGGTCGCTCCGGACAACTCTGTGCACATGAAAGGTTGCCAAAATCAACCTCCTTATCACGAACCTAATTACTGCATTGAGGTATGGACGGTTGAACAGGCTTTGGATTTTTCAGTTATTGGTTATTTTTGACGTCAGCGATTGATGGGACTAGATCGTCATGTCAACATATGGAGATTTATTTCCTCCTTCCATTTTGATTTATTGATGTAAAGTATGTATTTTCACCCGATGTTGTGAATCCGTCCGATAAAACATGATACAGATTTGTGGTTTCGTGTGTTTCTTTACTGGTGCGGTGCAACCCTACGTGTTACGAAGATTTTATTTGGTGTATAGATTTTCACACAGACAGGAAGGTTAAATGTCTATGCGTTGCTCTCTTCGTGTTAGTGAGATAACACAATCTGTTGGACTGTTAGTACGATTAAAGAAAGCACTCATACAAAAGGAGAATTGAGTAAAGAAAGAAATATCAGCACACAGCAAGTCAGAATTTCAAGACAGCATACTTATACAACAAACAGACAGCCAACAACAAAATCAAGCATACATACAGACGGATATATATATATATATATATCGACCGAGTTACCTGTGTCCACAGATCTAGGCAGAACATTTCAGGGTTCTGTTTATACCGTAGGTTGCCAATTTTAAGCTTAACCTTATGAGACTGTTTCTTCACACTCTCGTTCCTAGTAAATGGAAGGGTATTAATTAGTGGTTGTCCAGGTGTTTGGATAATATTCTATGTTAGATGCATGTAGTGCATTAAGTATTCATTTAGCGCTGCCAGTTACGCTGCCAGTGTATATCCTAAGTCCCACGGCCATTTTTACAATCCACTTGTGGATGTTCTCAGTGAGATTCGTGTCGTTTTTTGAATATTGGAGACACTTCTCTGTATTCTTTTCTATGAGGTTTTGTTGTGCAATGGCACATAACATAGTTTTTGGTAGGAACGTTCATAGATTCTTTCTAAGAGGTTTAATGTCATATCTACCTTGTCAACTGCACAATTTATGGATTGGCCTGGTTTGTCCGTAGATCTTGCCTGCTTGCAAAAACCTTCAGATTTTTACTCCCCGAAATACTGTTTAGCACAGTTTTGATAGCGTTTATACCGATTTTACATTTGGGGGGTATTGAATACAAATAGTTATCTATAGACCACTGGGTGATCATTTTTGAGTTATTTTGAAGTGCTTTCACATCCTACGAACACTGTATAGAATGTTTCATTGATGCATCATTAGTGTGGTGCAACGCCAGTGGCTTGACAATTCCTACCAAGTTAAAGCGAAGTAGAATCAATAGCAAAGTATCCGAAATGGACCATTGTGGGACATTATTGTTCCAGGGAAACCAGTCAAGTGACTAGCCGTTCATATCTGCATTACAATTACGTCAGGCTGAATGATTCGTCTGAACAGCTTCACAAACAACTTTGATCACTAAGTTTTATCAACTGGATAAAAGGGTACTTTAGTGAAAACACTAGAGATATGTAGAAAGATAGAAAATCGCCAGTCAGCGGAAATGGTTCAACAGTTACGAGTACTTAGTACATTTATGAAACATGAGTTGCCCTCATGAGACCTATGCTATGTTTTGATATGCAATATGAGTTCAGTTGCCGTTGTTCTATGTCAAACTCTTTAGTATTTCAAAACCATTAGAAGCAAAGCTACCGGTCAGTGGGTTGCTGGGTATTGCTGTGTACCCGTCTAAAAAGAAAGCTTGTTATAATTTTTCACCCAGGTCTTCGGAAATAGGCAAATGGTTAGTGATTGATTGAAATTAGTCGTTAAAAGTTCAGCCATTACAACGATATATTTTCTTGGGATGACTGGAAGTGCCGAGTCCACATCGGATGACTCAAATGACAGAAACTTCTATAAGTTGATTCTTACTTGAGGGCTTGAAAAATAACAAACTTCAGATGCATTATTTTTCAACAGATGGTTAAAAATCCCCAGGGTAGTCATCAGAAAACAACAGTGTAGCGAACAAGCTCGTTTTCGGTCATTAACAATCAAGCTAATTACATAACAATTTATATGAAACAGAGTTGTCAAGGCGAAACGGACAAAAACAAGTAGCTAGTTTGGGTGAGGTCAGACACGTCATCGGCACACACGGAAAC
>JTDE01000576.1:28767-42227 GCA_014338405.1 Paragonimus skrjabini miyazakii
TACATAACAATTTATATGAAACAGAGTTGTCAAGGCGAAACGGACAAAAACAAGTAGCTAGTTTGGGTGAGGTCAGACACGTCATCGGCATTTGGTACGATTGGTACGATTTGGTACGATTACGTCACCATTATGACGCCACTGGAACCATGACGGTTTGATCGGTCATGGTGTGGGTGGTTGGCCATGGCAACTTCAACGCCTGAACAAAGCGCTTTTGTGCGCACAAAGGTGGATTTCTCAATCGAATTCCAATCGCTTCGGCTGTGGCTAAAATTCGGCATCCTACAGCTTTTGAGTGACTGGCGTTGACTCGGTAAATTGGACGGAAACAGGAGTCCAGGTTGACAGTATGATGTGTATCAACGAGGTGTGAAACAATCGCGCTCGTAATTGTCTTGGTGACTCCGCTGCTGATCCAGGCTGGATGGTGCTCACGGATACGTTCAGATAAACGCCTGGTCGTGCGACCCACGTAACTAGTTCCACAAGAACAAGTAAATGAGTATACACAAAAAGAAGCCGCAGAAACGGGCATTTCATCCTTTAACCGTAAACACAAAGCTGGAGTCGAGTTGAAACAGACGCGTAGTTTTGCAGCGTAAAATGTTCTATTGATGACAGTCTCAAGTCTCCTAGTGATTGTCTTGGCAAGCGTATCCCCTTTGAATGGTAATGAGATGAATACTGCTTTCTTTGCCACTAGATTCATCTTATCCTGTTTCTCACGACGTCATAATGGTGACGTAATCGTACCAAAACGTTGTTTCCATGTGTGCCGATGACGTTTCTGACCTCACTTAAACTAGCTACTTATTTTTGTCCGTTTCGCCTTGACAACTCTGTTTCATATAAATTGTTATGTAATTAGCCTAATGGTGAATAACCGAAAACGAGCTTGTTCGCTACACTGTTTTTTTCTGATTTTTCAATAGCTCAACAGGAAATTTGAATAGGCATTTGTATACATCCGCATATTGTGTTTCCATCGTGTTGACAAACCTCCGTATCTCTGTACATGAATGCATCAGGTGTTCAAAATTGGGGGATATCAGCTTCGCACTTTGTGCGCGCCCTCTTAATTCGTCGTGCAAAATCCCAGGGTTCGCCCCTAATTGGTCCACGAAGCGACTATTCTCTACGGCACTCACGACGCAGTTGCTCCACTAAGTGGATTCTTGAATAATATAGCTCCTCTGTGTTCGGTAGCAGTTCTAAGTCACGCGTTTTAGGCCAAACATAGGTTTGCTAGTGCCGTTCTGGCGTTCTGATCTGTTATTATTTCGAATACGTTTTACTGAGCGATGTTTACCGACCACTTTGGAGACCCCATCAGTGCTACTTCGCCATTACTTACCTGGGGTGGGTCTGGTAGAAGAGCTTGACCATACAAACGCTTTGAACTCTATTCTAGTTGATTTGAAAATTGCCTCGAAATACGTATTTGAACATATACCTTGTTTAATATGCAATACAATACCGCTTGTGTAAAAAAAACAATGGTCCCACAATCACTATGCCAAAGTGGGGCTGACATTCATAATTTATCAGTCATGTTTGGCTCGTCGGTGAACACAAGCAGTGCGCGAAAGCTTTTGATCCACACGGCACCCAACGTGATCCCGGATATATTGAACCAGCAAAGCTCCTATTGTTGCCCATAAACCTCCGAGGCGATTGAGGATGTTGATGTGTTGGCTACGTGGTAGGTGAAATGTAGTTTCAATTGACTAAATTCACTGCTCATCAAAATTTGCATGTAACCCAAGGGTGACATTCTACGTAGTGTGCCGTGTAGTGCTGTATCTTTGACCGTGCGCATAGATTAATCTGTGAATCATTTCGAAAAACAACTGAAGTTTAGGCCAAGCGACATAGTTACCGAATTGATTCGGGAAGACCTAATGGTGGTCCATTTTACAAACAATGTGTATTTAAGTGGAAACTTTTTGTAACGGGCTAAGTGATCCTGCTTATCGATCTCTCTACCGCTGTGATACAGATTCATATCGTAAGTAGACACTTCACTGCATATTATTTCGTCATTACTCCAGGATATTGTGTTATTACTTTCACGGGTTGCGGCAAACTCTGATGAGCTACATCCGGTCTATTTTGTTGGTAGTCGAAGAAGCATTAATGTACAGCCCATATTGGATGTAGTGGATAAAACCGTTTGAGATTTAGTGACAAGAAACGTGAATGGATATATCGAAATTTGTTTTGGTGTCACTATTTTGTTGGCGTGACGCGAAACGAAGTTATGGAACGCTTAAATTACATTCAGTTTGTGCTTGGGGAACACTCCATCGTTTACATTTACAAATTCACCTAGATTAAGAGTATATTTAACTGTCTACGCTCATACATGATGTTTACCAATCTGCCAGGCTGGTATTTAAACCAACAGTCAACTGAGAGCGGAACAAATGCGTATTTTCGTTTAATTAGTCTGCTAAAAATTGATTTATGTTTAATAAAGCTAGGGGTGATGGTTGAGAAATTCTATGCCTGTCAGCCAGGATTACGCCAAACAGACCGGTACTTGATGATAAAAAGTTCCATTTAGTGCAGTACTTCGAAGAAGACATTGCATACAATAGTGTTCCAGCAAATGCGTTCATCTACTCCCTGTGTCTCACAGGGTTGTTCTGGACAGGTATGTTTGTCTTATTTCGATCATGTACGAATTTAGTGATCGTTAGTATTGTTGTTAATCTGGTTCTCTCTGTTTCAGACGGTACATTTAGAAACATGAATAGTGGCGCGGTTAGGACAATGAAGCGTCCAGTCTCTCACAGATATATGCCACAACTGGACGAAAATGAGACACAAATATGACTGTAAGCTGAACGGGAGAAAGCTTCTGTGAACAATCGTACAATTAGCCACAAAAGAGGAATAGAATGACAGATACAAACTTACTAAGCCGATTCCAATAAAGACGGTTGGTTTTATATTTAATTCTAAGCTTGAACTTTTAGCAGGGGCACAGGACCCCGGCTGAAGTAAGACTGTGACTCACATGGTGGGTACAAAGAATAATATATATGTTAGAGAATGGGTTTTTATCATTCTACTGTTTTATGGATTTCACCTTGAGTATTATTACCCAAGATAAATTTTATGGTCAGCTGTGCTTATTAGACTACGATAGTGGGACCAGGTGTGCACCATCAGTGGTAGAGTTGTTGTGATAACTATTGTGCTTAGTCAACACTTACTTATTCTGGATGAAATCAGTCCATCTTAGTCTTCCGGTTCACAAGAGCGGTGACCATCAATACTGCAGGTAGGTTATTATGTTTGCGTTGTAACCTGAAGTTTAGTACCAGTTTCATCTCTAACTATGGTTATCAGAGAGGGTTTGGGCTCTGTGCCCGTTAGGTAGCGATCTATTAGATGTTTACACAAAGGTAGACACTCAGTGGAGAGGATGTAAATCCCCTTCAACACTTAGTCATGGGCGTCGGTGTTCAGCTGCTTACGTCGGGTGACATCAGTGGGTAACGACAACGTCGAAGCTTCATCGTAACCCACCAAATGATATTGGGAACAAGGATGATACTAACTCGTTCGCTCAATTTTTAGGGAGGTGTGGACTTAAATGATTGGACTGTCTAATGGGAATGCCAGCTAATCGTCTTCCATGCACTTTAATGATATCGTGAGTCATTAACATGGACTGCAGGATGGCCAAGTATCGATCTAACTTAGACAAATGGAGCTAGTTACTAATGCTTTAATCATTGCTGGTCGAATACTTCTCCAGTACCGAGACTGTTCTCATTCGCAGAGTATATGACTGAAAACTTAAGGGGAAACAGTCGCGAATAGGCCTCACTGGTTTGAGTATTGTCTTTGTTTAGTTAGATTGTTTGTGAAGCAATTGTCGTTATTCAAGCGGGGCACCGGAATGAATGGTGAATGTTCGAACGTAAGTGTAGGATTTATATGAACGAAACCTCACCCTTGGTCCGTCTTTTAGCATTAACAGCGAGATGATTTTCACTGGTCTTATAGCTGCTAAACGTATTTTTTACTTACAGATGTATGGCTATCATCATCGATGGATTAAACTCACCTATAAAGTTACACACAAAGCCCGCTGCTGGCTGGTAGCCAGTTTCGAATATCCGCTTTACTATTTCCACTTCACTCGTTAGATCGAGAAAGAAACTACATTCCATGATATGTGGTTTTAGGAGGCTTAGCATTACTGAAATTGACCCCAATTTTCGACATGTTCAACTTGACCATAATTGGTTAATCATAGGCGATGTTGACAAGTTTAACGCAGATTACATGGCAGGACCTCAGGTCGGCCATATTCTTGCCTGTTGCGTCCAAACGAGAGGTAAATCGGGCGAGAGCTGTGGGAGTGTTTATGAAAATAAACTGTTCAGCATGGTATGTGGCTGTAATACATCAGGAAATCGTTCTGAGGAAGCAAGTATCGGTTTGAGAAACACGTTTGAAGTAGGAAATGATTTCGCCTTGGGTATTCCCATTGAATAAAGTCTTCGTAAAACCATAAAGGAAGCACGTTTGAAGTTTGAACTGATGCCTGTTCCTACAGAAAGAAACAAAACGGCAATTTCGTCGGACCATACCCACCTACTTATAGATTGATCACAGAATCATAGGATAGACCCTCGAAGTATATGAGACCGGTCGTAGGGAAGTAACGTTTAGTGACCGCCTTCCGCAAAATTGGTGTATTGTTCAAAACTGTATTAGTCCAGCTACACTGTGCATAATGGTTCCGATTATAATTACGTTTCTTTCTCCTGTTGGTAAAGATGAGATGGTTCAACTAAACCAGAGCGCCATATCTTTTCGTTACAATGCCTTTCTAACCGGGATTAATCACCATCAGACTTGACAGACAGTACAGAAAACTGAGGAAGACAAGCACTTATTACGATGAGGAATTGATATTGGGTTGAAAAGACCGTTTTTTGAACTTTATGTAGGCAAAGAATGTATTCCAGCCTGATGTTGCACTCCTTCGAATGCTGGATGGTGTTTGGTTTCTATTTCTTTCGAACCCTATTAGTATTAGCACTTTATCTCTGTCCGTGATTCGTTATCAGACTATGCTGGTTGCTTACTGGTCATAACAAGCTGAAAGGGAGAATCATTTGATGTTGGATCCGCAGTGGTTTGAAACAGTATAAACAGCCTTGAAAAAAGGGTCTTATCCATTCAAAAGTTTATTGCACTGTGAATTTATCTTACGACTTGTATCACACACACATCATTTGTGCACCATAAAAGTGTTCAAAGAGCTGCAATTACAGCAGAAGTACGTCTCTGATCCTTGAAGGTAGTTTTTTTGTGGGTGGGAGTAAGTGTTTCATATGCAACGAATGTTTTTGAGTGCTGTCCCGATATCTCCGGGGCTTTACTGTGAGGAAGAAACCGGATGCAACAGTAAGCAAGTTTTACTTTCTCAAGACGACTGATGTAAAACTCATCCATGTTCTGGATTGTTAAGAGTGAGCACACAGACACCACGTGCACGTAGCTGCGCTGCAGGCATTTCTGCATGATTTACCGTTCATAATACCCCAATTTCCCCGAATCATCTCACTTGTCTACGTCTGATCGGTCAGATTCGCGTGACTTTCCGCATTGGACATCTCATTTTAAACATGTTTTCGCATGCATATTGGTACTACACGGTTTACCGCTTGACAATACAGTCGTTCCTGCTTGCTATAGCCTGCTGTTTTTCCATAAAGTTTGTTTCCACTGCTACAATGCATCACTACTGTTGGGCCGGACATGATTCATAAAAATTACCGTTACTCTCCTGGTTTTATCAACCACTCACATTAAAATTTAATTCAAGGTAATAACTTCATTTGGTCATCACCGGTTATTCCTTTCATGTTCTTAATATCCCGAAATGTCGTACATCGTCTTCCTTCATCCTTTGACCAAGTTATTAATTCATATGATTTTTTGATCTTTTTTCATTCCATCACATTGAGTTGTGGTCATCAAACGTGGTCACCGTGAATGGTGGAAGAAACGAAGTTCAATCTCAATTTTTGACACTTTTTGTAACCAGATTGACGGCCTTCACAATCTGTCCTCTGCCAGATAAATGACGTACCTGGCACACGGATTGACATTCAAGCATTGCGCATTAGACCTCATATTCATGACCCCATCCAAAGGTGCTTCACTGATGGTTCTTACGTTAGATAGTCTCAATACTTTCAACGAAGCGTTTCAAAAGTCAGCTTTGGTGCTTTTACATGGGGTGCACAATTGTCCCGTTCAGTACTTGAGATGCTTCACAGACCATGGGTAACACCGAATGAGACAGTCAACCAAGTTCGTGAATTCACAGGGCAGTTCTCAAGGTGTTCTTTGACTCACCGCTCAAGCAATTGGCTCGTTCGACCAAGAACTTGTCGATTGTCACTTCTGACTAAATTTAGCCAAATTTTCCCGCAAACTTCTTTTTCCCATACCTAAGCAATAAAACATGTGTTAGCATGTGGTCGGGTCACACTTGATTATTCCTGCACATTTTCACTGTTGAATTGAATTAAACTCCTGCTGGAAAGTGTTCAAGCGGAAACGACGCAGCATCAAGCAAGCTCCTCTGACGCTCAACTAATTCGCCTAGTTACTGTTATGCTGATCGATATCTGAAGTGTATCAAGCTCTACTTTCGGGACAACGGTTATTTTATTGGAAAAACGATCAACCCGTCTCCATTTCATGTTAAAACAATCGTGACCAATTCACTGAATAAATTTGGCGAAAACCAGTAAATATCTTGTCGGTCGAAGAATTGTTCATGACAGCTGAGTGTTTTCAGAATTGAAGTGACTAAACATAAGGCGGTTTACACGCGTGTAAACGGCATAAACTACATTCAGAATTGGGCTGTTTTCATTTCGAATTGGAGCTCTAAGTCACGTCATATCTGGTCAAAAAGTTTTCTGCTGTGTATCGGTCTATCCGAAAGTTTCTATGAAACGTTACATAGACTAAATAAGTAAAGGATAAATAACTGAAAGTTGCCAGGTCGTGTGGTTGATAGAAAAAACGAAAAAAAGGACATTCAAATAGACATTCAAAAGACATTGTGATAAACATACACAACCATGTCGAGATTTACTCACAACCGAACTGATTATTGTCTCATTTTGAGCACAACCTTGTTTGTCTGTGTATAAGATTTAGTAAAAACGTAACAATAATAATAATAGCAGAAGCAAATGCGCTGAGAACAGGCGAATACTCGCCATCAGGCCATATCAGTCCGTTTAGTTAGTTTCAGTTTGCCCTGAGTCAGAAGGGGGGTTCTTTTGATCAGATTGGAGCAAACTGTCTGTGTTGGGTCGAACTGCATGCTGCTTGTCGGCGAGACGCTGATACGGTGATAGCGACGAGATCTTCTCAGATGTCGGTTGAAGTACCTTGTTAGTAATATCAGGTGATGAAGGACCCTTGATTACTAGATCTGGTTGATCTGTAGGATTACTTCGTACAGGTGTGGGGCGATCTAGCGACCGACCAAATACTTTGTCCTCCGGGCTCACAGGGGACAAAGCTAGCGGAAAAAGATGACTCGCTTCTTCATCTGTATAGGTTGCGTTATAGTTTTTTAACCGATACTCTCGCATAAAATCAATAACGTTTGCCTCATGTGAACTGGGAATTAGCAGACCAAAAGCTGCACATAGATGTATGATGAGGTAGAACACAAAGAATATACGATCAAGCACCATGGCGACCATCCGCCATTCACGGACAACCACATTTGCTGCATCCTTTTTTGAAACTCGCTCAAGGAATGACCGTATGACTTGACGTATGTCTTGCAGGTCTCTTTCTATACTGCTTGTAAATTGGGCTATTGATGCTTGTTCGTTTATCAGCGGTGTAGCCTCCTGCTTCCGTTTTGGGCAATTATGTTTTTGGCACGTAGTTTTCATCGTATCTAAACCACATGTAGGTAAAAGAACTAGTTGACCGTCTCGATACTCGTATTTCACCTGGTTGCAGTGGCTGTCACAAGAGAATTCCGGTTGAAGACTCTGTAACAATCGATGGTCACATAATTGAGCATGTTTATGTCTCTCAGTGCAGTTTAACCCACCAGAACCAGTGGAACATGTGTTCACCGAAGATGGGTGTCCGTAATGTGTACAGCACGGCTGTGGTCGCTCAGTGCTGTCAGCATTGCAGGGAGTACGTCGTCCAATTTGTTGCGTACGTAGTGCGTCTAGATGTTGCAAACAGACTGGACAGCTTTGTGGATGCCTTTGATGTCTGACCTGACTTGAAACATTGCCCTCAGGTCCAGGTACACAGGTACAACCCATCTGGTAGCGCATACAGGACGGTTGTGAGGCGCAGATTCGACAAACTGTATTGGGCTGAATACCATTCCAACGGAGTTGGTAACCAGAAAGAACGTGCATATCGTGTGTACCCTCACTTGTGCGTTCTCTGAATGGGGAAAGAGATTGACTACGTAATTTGCCTTCACGTGTGTTCACTTCAATTCTTTCTGGTTCGCTCCGTTCTTGAGTGTCCCTCTGACAGTCAGATGCGGTCGAACTATTAAGGAATCTTTTATCTGGCGTCGCTTTTGTCTCTTTGGCTGTTAGCAACGTCTCGACAGAGTTTCCGTCATCCTCTTGTGTTGTCACAAAACGTGTTCTTGCTTTCTTTTTCTTCCGGACCTCAGCCATATCATTTTTCCCCCGATCTGGAGTTTGCTGGCCGTTAGCAGTCAAAATTGGCTTGCATTTAATTAAGGGGATGTCCCCTGCCAGCGGATTATTTTTTAGACTTGTCAGTTTATTGTTCGATACTACCTTCACATTGTTCTTAGAAGTTTGAACCAAATGGATCTTGTCCTCGGACATAGTGATGTCAGAATCTTCAGTGCAACTTCTGTTCACCAACTGGCATAACTGTTGGTGATAACAACGGGAGGGAATTGAGTTAAGTGAACAAAAACAGTGTAAATTATCTCGTACAAGTGTTACAGTAAAACACGCCAATGTCTGGTTTGATGGTAAGCAGATTAAGAGAAATATGTAGACAAACAATGTTCATTTTTGTATTTAATAGTGTAAAACGATTATCATCTGACGTTTGATTATGAGAAAACAAGATTAGCAGATGCAAAGGTCGAGATGGGCTAACTAATCAACTAACTAGCACATGATTCGGTAGTTTGAATTGTTGTGACGGTAGCTGTGTCATTGAAGGCAATGGAGATGATGGTTAACTCACACTTGTGGATATGCAATACTTCTTACAGCTTATTCACCACCAACGGATTTTATAATAGACCACTATAAAACGATACGTTTTTTTTACAGAGTTGGAGACAGTCGGCTGTGCGTAAAGGTGGAGCTAAGCATAAGTTTCATAAGGCCTGTTGCACTAAAAAAATGTTGAATGTTGAAACACGGAGAAAAAAGATGAATGACAATTGCGGTTAATACAAAATTATACAAAACGCAACTTATCACATCATGAGAGCCACTGACTTCGACTTTGCGCTAATTTTGTCAGTCTTCTAGCCCATGTGTACATAATCTTCAATGCTGCATCCAGAGATCCGATAGACCAGTATGAAATTATGTCGTTGTGTCTGAAACTTCATCTCCCAAACCCGCAGTCATACACGGTTCATGTACTCACCACTCCCAGCTTAAATCAGGTCGTCCAAAAAGCTCACGGTACTGCAAATGACGAACTTGGTACTGAATGACACTCTCAGCGCTATGGTAAGCTTGTCTATTTCAAATATCGTTACTTACGATACTCTATGAAGGAACCAGTATTCAAATATGGACAACTTCTGAACATCGTTGGTAGGTCATGAGACATATATATTGATAATGCGCAGTTCACAAAGAGTTGGTTTTCTGATGTTAAACACCAGAGTCTGCCTAATGAAGCCACTAGGTGAAACTCGAATGGTTAATTAAGTTGGCGTGAAGTCACTTATAGTTACCCCTTGCATAACGTATCACGGTCCATTCTGCTTTGTGACATTTCAGGCTTTCACTTCTGAGCGTTCTTACGTAAACATCTACGACTTTATAACGGGTTGATGCATGTTTGCGCGATAGTTTTGCTTACCCTCATTGACATTGAGATACACAATCACAATCACGTCAATTCCCAAATCCAAATAACCTCAGAACAAATCAACCTTTAACGTGATCAGATTTCGGTCGTCGAAGCATGGCTACGAACAACTGAGTTGCTCATTTACGTGGCTGAACACCGAGAGCGTGAGTTGGTATGATTACAGTTTCTCATAGCTATTATGCTCTTACGCCTGGTCTTGGGAACAATAGTTATGAACCCTATGCTCACTACTTACTGATGTTTCTACTGTAGAGGAACTGAATGACAGACCAATTGAAGGTGAATTTCTCAATACGGTGTTCCGTCGTGATGATAAACGGTTCACTTAGGAGAATATTCATGCCAAATGCAGTACAAATGTGGTCAAAAAGCGTGAGAGTCGTGGTTAACATATTTTTAACCAATGAATTTAGACTAGAGCAACGTTATGAGCATCTTGCTCGTAAATGTGAGTTATCCCCATATAACGCAAAAACATGAGTCTACCTGACCGTATGGATTTGGCAGACGCCATTAGCGTTCTGATCACAACACAAAATACTGTTAACTGACTAATCACGATCACCGTCAGCGTTGACTAACCGAAATATCTGGTGGTGAACTCGTATGGTTAGTTTCTACTGGGACATACTCTGCAATGAAAACCAATGGAATCAATAGAAAGTGAGTAAAGCCAATAACTTTCGCGATAGTGTGAATTGCAGTTTGTACATTCCGCTTTAAATTTTCGGCAGACAGGCTTCTATCTTCTTGTTACCGTTATTCAATTGGTTTATTCTTGTCCAAAACTACATGGACAAATCGGACGTAATCGGAGACTCAGTTACCTGAGTTACGGTTATCGTACTAAACCACTATGATAGTAGACTCTCGGTTTAAGTTGGCATAATGAATGGTGCCAATACATTCGTCTAATGCAGTCTATGATAGTTTCATGAGCCACGAACACAGATGACGCAAGGGTTACTTATTCAGGAAGACACATGGGTTATGCGCTTAAATGTGATATCAAACAAAAACACATCTACAGGCGTTGCTGGGCCCGGAACGTAACAGTTGCCATAAACACCAATACTCAGTCCCTTCACGTACCAAGAACCATTTCATGTGATGTTGCACTCCAATGTTTCTTCTTGTATATTTCCTGCGGCTACTTCAATGTCGAACTCTGTGCTCTGATCCTCACTACTGAATAGCAGTGGTGTGAGTAGTATGGTACGATCACTCCCTCTCACTACAGTAGTGCATTTTACTGCGAACTATGATGTACAAGGAAGTTTCAAATATTAATTAGAGTCAAACCACCGGGGCTACTGATAAATCATACACGCTCGTTTGGTAACGTAACAGCTAACACAGTTCAGCTGTGCTGCTGTCCCGTTTTTTTTCATCCCAAGGGGCTCATTCACAGTCAACATTCTGTGGTTTGTTTATTCACTACAAGTTTCAGTTGAATGTACCCATTCAGGCAAAATTCTTATCAGACATTTATTTCTGTTACACGACTCTCTGGGGAAGACTCGTTGAACACTTGGATGTGTCTATAAAAACGATATCTCATTTACGTACGAATGAGATAAATGAACTTGTTGAGTGTGTGAGATCTGCCAGAAAGCAGAAGGTTTACCCCACTTTTCTCATTGACTGAGGATTATCAACTTTCCGGGATCAAAAAAGACATTGTCGTCCCAGAAGGTAAGCGTCAGTTACCTTCGAAATGTTATGAACCAGAACTTACAGCTACTTGTCAAATTTTTTTTAAAGAAAAGAGAGAAAATCCAAGAACGGGGTCAGTAGTGCTTTAGTATTCCACTTGGTGATGCTGGATGGGAATTGTGACAGCTTCTTGTTGGTGCTTGCAATCGTTGAATACTAAGTTTACAAGTAGTGTAAGCTATGACGGCTATTCATGAGGAGTGCTCTTTGTCACATAATTACATGTTCAAGAGGACTAAACACGCTCAAATTGTTTAACATATCTAGTGGGTCAACGAGAATGCGCTAGAATGGTACGTGGGCTTACGCGATCGACGAATTCGCGCATATTAAAAAACTTGATAGGAGAATGCAGAAGATCGGACTACCACTCGGAAATGACCTGTTTGCTGCAGTAAATGCTATGTAATAGTGTTGTGGCGATTTTGTACAAATTTTTCCCAAGGTTTTGCATACCACATTTCGCTGAGAATCGAAAATTTCAAAAATCGGCCATAGCTATTCGTGGTCTTCCACTTCTTTCTAGATCATTCTCAGAACTTCCTTTTTAATATTTCACCTAATTCCGTAAATCTTGATTATGTTATCGGTGTACAGTCATTGTGTTTGAAGTTGAAACGGCTTGTTGTTCATTTAGAAGTACACACAAGTCCTAGAAATCAATAATCCAGCTGTGCCTAATTTTCCTTTACCAAGTACGGGTAGATCAGTTATGACGTCTTCACTATTCCGTGCATCGGACTTTTTGTTAAAAGATGTCTGCTTCAGAGTTCAAGTTTGTTTGTAGATGGACACTCTGAAACTTGGCTAGAATAAAATGAACATTCTTCAAGCTTAATTACAGTCTTTACATTAAGAAATATGTACATCAGATTGTTTTTGAAACGGAGCACAGAACACAAATATGGTTGTTGATAGACCTCATCAGTACTAGTTGGCTTTACACGACTTGTATTTTCTGAAGATTAGTAAAAAACAATGAATAATCGATAGGAACACAATTCTAACAACGAGTGATTGAACTGATTATTCCGATGGATGAGCAACCTGTTAAGTTATGCCAAGTTATGTACAAGTTGTTGTCGTGCAACAAGCGCAAGAGAGCTCAATCTTATATTAAAGCAACTTTTCATTAAATAAGTGAAAAATTATAAGAAAGTGCCTTGTTCTTCTTTCGCTCTATTATCATTTCTCAGATTGGTTCATCTTTTGTCTTTCAGTGAACCCTTACCAAACACTTCTGATATATATTAACTTGGCACATGTGCTTGTGTGCTGGGATCTACTGGTCCATAATGCAGTTGACGGGTATTAAAAGGCCAATAGGCGAACAATCTGAGCACGACTCGCTTAGATGCACTTGTGGGAAACCTTCTGACAATGTCTTACAACGTTTTACCATCGTGACTTATGGTGGGCACACAACATTGCACGGCAGCAAACTTGTTTTGTAAAATGTTACGTAACAGTAGGGTTTTGTAGTGGTGTAAAAAGCTGTTGGTCTTTCCCATTTAAATGATCAAAGAAACGATCCTGATCTTAAGTTTTGACTTCGTGATGCTACCGTTTTTTTTCTAAAATACTAGATGGTAAAATGG
>JTDE01000576.1:61233-105736 GCA_014338405.1 Paragonimus skrjabini miyazakii
CGTTCAGTGATCAATACAGACAACGTGATCTTTTGAGCATTTACTTTGATGTAGCAAGTGTATTCTAGGTACGATCTGATAGGTTTGATGTGATGGTGTTTTCTCACTTTCTTTTTGGGCGGTTGAACCCGAAATTGTCTTGCTGACAAGGAAAAAATTGTAATCAAAACCAATCGAGCAGCTCTACTTTCTTCTTCATTAGATAATGTCTTCTGTTTTCTTATCCTCTTCGATACTATGAGCAGCGCGCTAAGAGTTTGTTCATAAACGTTTTATACGCATCTCGTTTACTGTTAACCTCTTTTTACTTATTTACACATCTTGATGAGTTCGATTGAAGGGTTAATTTCCGGGTTGCATTTTTGAGTTTACAATAAGGAAAACAGTCTAGCTCAGCCATTTGTCCCTACACTACATTCTATTTATTTCAGAAAGCCTGTTTTCAAGATCGGTCAACAAATAAAAACTACATACTGAAGTTCATAACTGACTGATAACGGCATGTTGTGTTGTTGTGCAACACGAAAGAAAGTAGCTTTAAACTACTCCGCAGTTATTTCATACCAATATTTCGAGCATCTCATTGCCGTTGAGTTTATTATGACTAGATGGTAACAACTTGTTTTGTAATTCTACACATTTTTCACTAAACACAAGCGTTCTAAGTATAAAACAGGCGAAAAGTTTGTAAAGTATATAGGTGGCCTTATGCTCATTTTAAACAATGAGATGACGAATTTCTTGCTTTCATATGCATTAAATTACTTCAATACAAAGCTTTTTTTCAAGAAAAGACTGAAAAATCGAATTGTATAGCACATGGTTGCGGTTGCAAAGTCCAACGAACCGCGAGAAAAAAATATCACATGGCTGTACGGTTTTAGGTTTCCGAACAATCGATAAAGTCAAACTCACCTATATAGGGGACACTGTTTGATGCTTGTGGTGTGGAATCGGCCAAAAGAAGCAGTAACAAGAAGAATGCCACAAAGATATTCATTCCTAAAATTATAAAGAAAAAATCAATATTTAATTTAAAAAGGTACGGATTAAAGGTCTTTGTAATTCTATTATGAATTTTGATTAACGTTTAGGTTCATGAGTCGTAAGAGAGGGAAAGATGATGGTTGTTTACATTGTCTTATCTGTGTTGGAAAGTTTGTAGATGTAAAGGAAAAGTGAATAGAAGCAACTATAACAAATCTTCAATGAAGCTTCTATAGAACACTCATTTCAGCAATGAACACTAAAACAGTGAAAAACTGGTTTCTTTCAGACATGCATTTATGGACCTGTGCGAATGGTTTAGAAAAGCGGTTGCTACTTGGGTAAAAATGTAAAACATTTACCCGACTCACCTGTGACCACAAAGTTGGGCAGGACGTTCCAGTGTAGACAGACCCTGATTATGAAGCAGTTAGCTGCAACGAAACTTTCCTATTCTATAACCTAATTTCAGCGATAAACCTCTTTGAAGTTCATTCTTGTCTAGTGGAGTTAGATGTGTCAGTGGATTAATTCATAGGCAATAATTGGCTTTACTTTGAGGTATCTGTAGTTAACTGAAAACTGACTTACTTTTGGCAATCTTTCCCGGTTTGTGGTTATCCTTAGCCATTTCACTAACCAGTCTCTAAACACTTTGAATGAGTGCCAAATCTCTTCAGAGATAAGAAAGGCATGACTATATTGGTTTACAGTTGTGAGATGATTATGGAAATGAACATAGTGAGAAACACTTCAGTGTACATTGTTCGACGAACTGTTTCTAACAGGTTCAAGGCTATTTGTACCTTTGTAGTGCATGACTCAAACTATCTGTCACTTCGACCCCTGGGTCACGTTCGCATGTCATTAGGGATGAGATTATGTCGTCAAGGTAACAGTCGGCACAATTACGATGCTGAATATGTATGATTTTACATTTGTTGACATGCAGTGACAAGTTGTTTTTCGATAGACTATTGGTTTAAGTAGTTTAAATTGTTCTGAAATGTTATCACATCTTCTCGGTACTCTAGAATTCTTCAACACCTTTATATAATCGGCGTCAAGCAACACTGGCATTTTGACTATGTTGGATAGTTCATGACCAAAATAACTGAACAACAAGGGTCTTAGAGTTTATCCTTGGCTAAGGTCGCCTCCGATAGGTAATCACTCTGATAGCTTCCCATTAACCTCGATGCTGAACCTACGTTCAGGTAAATAATCCCCAAGTTACCTGAGTGTGCTGTCATCGAGATATTAACTATTGAGTTTCCGTGGCCAGACGGAATGATCTTTGGAAAAATCGAGATATACAACATCTGAACAGAGAAGTCTGAAACAGTTTTTCGCACAATGTATCTCTCGAGCACATTTCGCTTCATCTCATCAGGTACATACTGCAGTCTGTGGGTTTATATAGCTACCGCTACCGCTCAACGCCAACCCTTACATCATCTACGAATTCTCATGTAAGTGCCGGGCTGGGGCGGCAGTTACGTCATCCGGTCAACGAACACATTCCAGTTTGGGTTCGCCAAACACTCATGGGTACAACAAAATAACAAGTCACGTGGAACCAGCATCATCGATCGCCCGACACCTGTTGACTTGTTGACCCCAACTGAACCTGGAGAAGGCGTTTTCGATAAGGAAATGGAAGCCACCCCTCCGTGTACAAAAAGACTTGTTCGTCAGTTCCAAATTGCCCTGGTAATTGATGCGCATGGATGTGTGTGAGTGTGCGTGTGTTGGTTTGGTTGTTGATTTTGTTGTTTAGCTTCACAATGCCCATTGAACTTTGCTATATAAATACACAGACTGCAGTATGTACCTGATGAGATGCAGCGAAATGTGCTCGAAAGATACATTTTGCAAAAAACTGTTTCTGACTTCTCTGTTCAAATTTGTTACGGGAAAAGGTTACTTTGATATACAACATCAGCGGCCTGTCCTACATCGACAGTCGTCGTCCAGACGTCAGGGGCATCCAGTTGGTTCCTGACGTACGAATACCTTTTACGAAAGTCATGCCGTTGCTTGATAATAGACTAGAGGTCTTTAGTCTTGGCCCAAATGAGTCATCTAGTTAACTTGGAAGTAATGATTGCAGACAAACACGGATTAAATGTGCTGTATAATTCAAGTTCGTTATAAACATGGTGCCGTGTCAAATTTTCGACTTTTGTACTCTATTAGGATACTATAAACTATGGAGGCTGTTTGTACAAAAATACTTTCTGGCGTATGATATCAGAAAAGGATTGAACAACGACAAACAAACAAACTCCATTGTGTGGTTGGTTGAGAGTTTGTGCGCACACATTAAAACAATGAAAACCATAAGCTTAGGAAGGTGGACAATCTTTATATTTTATCGATCATTAGCCAAGGAAATGAGTACGTCAACAAGTTGACTTGCTAGCTTCATTTATTCTCCGTTTGAATACTCAGTCATTGCGAAAGTAGATTACATGGATCCTGGTGCATAACTGGAATACGTGCATGTGTATACTTAATTGCACCGGTTGTTTAAAAATCATAGTTCATTCAAAATCCATCTGGGTGATGCCAAATTAAACCAATACTTCAAGTCAGATTGGTAGCAAGTTTCATGTACATTAAGGCTGGTAGAAAATTTTCTGCATGTTAAATACCATCATCTTTAGTAAATAAAGGACAATTGACTTTATTATTCTGGATCACAATGCAGAAAAAATTCCTAGACAGCTCAATGGGGACAGTCAGAGTCGGCGTTAGTTGACAAAATTAACTTATCTGTTTCACAGTTGATTCAAGAATAGGCAGATTGGGGCAAAAAAATATGACCGAAAGAATGGATCCGGGTAGATGCAGTTGAATAATGCTCGGTGGATCTGGTTAGAGAAACTCAAACGCATTCAGTTGGATTGGAACCCTCTTACACGAGGTTTACTCTTGTTAGAGTTGGCTTTTAGCGCAACTCCATGCCACGGGCAAAAGTTGAACTCCGGTCAAGCTCTCATGTGATAACCTTATTGACTAACTACCCATCAACACTGTCAAATATTGCTCAAGTTTAATGAATTCAAAGGTTTCGACGTAATCCAGAAGTCCTACTCAAAAGATTATCGACTGACCTTGAAAGGCAGTAATCGTGTTTTATACCAGTATAATCAGACAATTTACGCATTATTTGTAGGCAAATTTGGTCAATTGATTGCATAAGACAATTCAGTCGTGCCTAGTGTGAGATTACTACTGCCTCTCGAACGTTGACTGGAGTTCATATCCCGGTCGGAGTAAAGATATGTAATACTGACGGGATATAACGAAAACTAAACTCAAGTGCAATGTCTCGTTTCTAAAATAGCTGTCTGAAAATTCTGCTTGATACCCAAAGGTGTGATCAACGATTTTCTGTGTTAAGAAAGAAACTATTGAATCGTGACTAAATTAGTAGTTTAGACAAATCGTCAAATAGGTTTTGCAAAGTTAACAGAGATGGTATTTTCATGTCTAATACCATACCTGAGTGAAAGTATTACTAGAACTTGGCATAGCTTCCACATGGATTGAATCAGTGAAAGTGGAACCGTTCGTGGAAAATATCAGAGCTACTGATGAATAAGGACTGAACATGACACTGAAGTAGGTGAACCGGATATGTTCAGTGAAATAAGCACGTAAATTTCAGTGGTTGGGGATCGAGTGACAAGCTCGCAGTTAATTTGAAACAGTGTTTCTTTTTTGTTGTCCAATAAACAGACGTGATCTCAGTAACATAGGCTAACAACTCCAGGTTTTCCGTCAAACGATGACAGGATGGAATGAACTAGATAAACGAAAACATTAAAGTTGAAACGGGAGCAACAATAAACAAATTAATCGGATTTTGTGAGGTTCGCTTGTGGTTCATTTTGAGCCAGCAATAGTTTTCCGAAAACGTTAAATGTTAGGGGCGTGCATGAGGTGAGGCGAAATTTATCTGTTTCATTTTTAGAAATCACTTTGGAGCACAGTTTCCAGTGATGTGTTATATGACATACTATGTGAACAAACCAAATAATGGCTGGCAAAATACTTCACACATTTCTTAAGAACGACTGGTAGTGCACCGTCAGGGCAGTCTTCTTCAAAGGGATTGTCGTAGCATGACTGATTAAACTCCAGATGGGCCCAGATGTACAAACTGTTGAGGGGAACTCTGTTGGATTTGATGGAAAATGGTTTATTATCTCACTGAAGTTACGATTCAGTCTTTCTACATAGACCACAAGCAGTCTGACAACAGATCCGAATCCAGTTGGCATATCCCTGATATATTCTGCAGTAGAATTGCCACTCAGCAATGTGTAAACGAACATCACATCCAGACGGAGTAACTCAAAGTTGACAGACTTTGAAATAAACGTCATCTTGGGGCGAATGTATGTTTCTCAAGTATTTTCCTCTCTTACGGAAGTCTTTTTAGATGTGGGGAGGAAAATTCAGCAGTAGAACTTCAGCAACCATTCGAATCATCTCAGTACACGAATTGATCGTTTGGAACAAATAAGGTGAGATCGACTGAAACTAGTGTTTTCCATGGTCGTGCGTGATATCCACAGGGTATCAAGTTTCTATTAGGTCAGATGGGTTTGGTCATGTGTGTAACAAATTTACTTTTGTTTGCAGTGGTCAAGCAAATGATTTATTTCTGAAACCCGAACATTTATCTACTTCAGTACTACTGGTATGCTCAACCAATCTGCTGAACACCAACAAATTTGTGTGGTATTGTAGTGCCTAATTTATTGAATAATTTTTCCAACTGATCTATTTGTGCTTCACTCACTCCTTTAATAAATACGTTTCTCCACAACAGAGTGATTATTTCCACGAAAAAAAAACTGATTTTAATATCAACATCTTGGTATTATCTTTTCATGTCCTTTTGGTTGACCTCAGTATTGTCAGCTTGGTTGTACCTTATCCACAGGTATATAGGGCAGGTTAAGTTAGTATTGACTAGTTGACTAGAATGTGATATGAGAAGAACATGACTCCTACTCTCCACTGGTTGTACAGTCACATGTGCCCATGGGCTGGATACTTGCTATTGTTAACAGTATTCTCTCCTTGGTATCGATGGGCCACGCGGCCATTATTGAAAATAGCTCGTTCAGTGAGTTATCATCTCATTAAACTTAGGTTGTTCGGCAAATTTCCACAACGCTGGTCAGGCGGATCTTTAAAAGTCAAGTTCCGGTAAACGACTGGTCATATGGAACAGTGTACGCATACAGAGTCAGTCATGAACGATTTAAGGTTTGCATGAGTAAACTGAAAATTCAAAGTGAATATATTTCAGGGCCTGTTTGGACTATTGTCTAAGTAAATAGAAGGAGTCATTCAGTCGTTCTCATTCAAATTGTTCATGATTTATCTTACGTAAACATATTTCATAACCAAGTGAAGGCTGACTGGATATCCCAAAATGAAAGTGCTTTGTCTGAAATATAATGATCTATGCTGGAGTCTGAGTCGTCAGTTGGCGTAAACCTGACCACTTTAGGGATGAATTCAGGCTGATTCAGTTTGCCCACTTTTCGTCCATCGGTGTATCATCCTTAGAGTGTGCATCCTAGTAAGCTGAAGTCATGGCAAGCATAACGGATTCGTATAAACATCCGGTTTAACCGAAAAGTGAACAGTGCTAACCCTTGATCAATCAACTGGTCGATAACCAGACTCGGGTGAATGTGCGTTAAAGTGTGGTGAAGTGAGTATGAGAGTCGTGTTCTTTCTATCATTTCAGGTTAGGTCCGAGCCAGCAAATGTGAATTAGCTAATCAAGACCAGTTGACTTCTCCACGCGTGTGTATGTCTGCTGGTAGCCACGATATCCAGTTCTTTGTCGAAGAGTATAAATAGCACTGGCAACATGCACTACCTTTAGTACTCTAAATAGGAAAGCGGACGGAGAATGTCTTGCTATTAATCGTGCCTAGTGTTACATAGTTCGTACTAAGAATTATTCTATCGTCTGACGATCGACCATTTCACTATTACCCATGATTGGTAAAGTTGAGCGATGTGAGTGACTTGTTCATCTTCTACTAGTCAGAAGTGGACGATCAACCCCAGGAACAGCAACCGCGATTCTTCCTACACGTTGATTAATCAAGTCAGGCGATAACTTCAACTGTAGAAATGTGTTTTCCAAGCGGACCATCAACATTGTTTGTTGCCGAATTGATTGATTTGAAAAACCTAACTCTGTTGGGGTTCCGCGTTCAATACTTCAAACGTCGTTCAAATTTAAGAGCTCTATTCACAATTCACATATAATTTGCAGATAGTCAACAACAAAAATAAATACTAAACTTGTTTTTTTTACATTATGGCTCATAGGCGGTTCGCAGTTCATTCTGGATGAGATAAAATTCTGTTTATCGGTCTGTCCCGAAGCCAACACAATCATATTTTGGCTTCCAATCACTTTTTATAGTAAATAATGTCACGATGCAGATAAAACTTTAAACTACTGCGTTGACTCATTCATTGAATAAAACCCGAGTCTGTTGCATCCTTCCAAAGTAAGCTGGCAGAATAGTCTGTCTGGTTTGTGAAAGCTGCGATCAACTGTATTCAACTTGAGAGGATCAACATAATCAACTGTTACTGAGGAACTGGTTCTCGTTCATTCCAATAGTCAAGAAAATCACACACCCCACTATTTTTTGTGCTCGCAGTTCGAACCCGTCAGATGGTGTGTTAAAATGTTTGACACTCAAGGATCGTTAATATGAGCTGCACACCCTAAACTGATCATGGATATTGGACCTGGAATTGGAATTGGGCACACATTAGGACAAAAATGAAGTAGAGGTCAGCCAGTCTGTGCAAATCATAAATAAATGTAAAGCTCGTTGAGCTAGCCTAGGATTTTTGTATACTAGTATGCTTGTGCGGCTGAATACCTACCAGACCAGATGAATTAACGAGCCGGTTTGATACTCCTTGCATCAATCTCACGCATTCCAATGGGCGTTGGTTCCCACTCCACCGTACAATTAATCCACTATTAATCCACCCGACACAAGGCAATTCTTTCCGCCTAGTACACTAACGGACAACAGAACAAACAGCTGGCAATTCACTGTTAGTTGGATGGCGGACTGATATATCATGACATCATATTTTAAGGTTGAGTGAAAGAGCGTGTTTGTGGAAATTGAACGGTGGGTGATTCAATGCTTGCAAGAATGTTGCGGCTATACATGGTTGTTTTGTTTCAGTCAATTTATGGGTTGAGGTTCGAACATAGAGAGGAATTGAGATGATGGTTCATAACCACAACCTCAACGGTTTGAAACACATGGCCTTACGCAACAGCAGTTACTAAAATGAATGGTCGACCAGCATTATCGAGCGTTTTAAGAAGATAGTCTCCATGTCACTAGAACAGACGTGTCCATATCTACAGATCATCTCCAAGTATTTACTACCTAACTTGGTCCACCAGAGCCCGTAAACTCATTCTCACAGATAACTTCTAAAGTACCGACCAGCAGAAGTTTTTCAGGACTGTGGAATTTCAGTAGCACTCGCAGTTATGATTATATATTTCGAGGTGGCAACAGATTACTGAAACACATCGCGGATCCTTGCTATAGCGTGCACTGAAGTGTCGTATATTGAACGTAATCAGAGGTGAACTAAATCGGTAGTATTTATCTTTTTAGGGTGAATTCGTGCTGATGACGTTAGCAATTTTGTGATCAGTTACGTATTGTTTCCCAGAAATAGCATACAGTTAGACAATACCGCGACGGAATTGAAAGAATCACCCATATTTGAAACCTTTCCCGTTGCTGTTCTGTATGAAGGAGATAGTGGCATATTTGAATGTGCGAAGAGTCCCACGCTAGAACCAAGTACGTTTCATGTTTGGTTCGTGCGAGTTGAACACAGTAAACTACTCTGCCTGCCGTTTGACTTTGAATGTGAGTAGTCTGTTCGTTTTCATCGTACCACTACTACGTAGTTTGGCAGATTTACGAACTTAAATGACACCCAATTGTGAGAAGTCGGGGCTTCGGCCGGATTAGAACCAGCGACACAAACAACATGCTCAAACATGGCAAGCGCTTTACCAGTTGAGCTACGAAGCCACGCCAGGAGCTCAGATGTTTCACATTTGGACTCTGTCACCCACCCATCTCATTGTCTCATATGGAATTCACCAAATGATCCAGGAATCGATTACACCGGCAGGATTTCTCGAACAGTTCACGCTGGAATCCACCAACGCCACTGTTGGGCATAGTTACGAAATCATCATTCGGAACGCAGCACATAATTTCAATCATGATCATATATGTTTTCAAATATATACTCTGCTTGTTATGTTAAATGAAACTGAAGACGTAATTCTCAATGAGGGTCGGACGTTACGGGACTAAAACACGTCCGTAAGCATGCTGTCAGAAGCTCAACTAATCCATTTCTGTAATAAGTATCGTATCAGTTGATGTGGGTCACTTCATTTCGGCAGAGTTACTATGTCATGGGCCAGCATATTCCTAGTTTCAGGTCTACCGATATGACAAGGGTACTGTTAATTTTTCATTGTTGAAATTGGCTAGCAGTTGTCTGCTGTATGTTACGAGGCGATTGTTGAATACGTCCAAATAATAACTGGCTTACCATTCCGCTCGTCACCCTCTGACTTTTATTGTCGCAGTCCTTTTCTTGCTGACTGTCTCAGATTGAAACAGGCTTATAATTTGACTTTCTTTTTTAAACTGCTCAGTATAAGTTCAGACGTATACAGGCATTCTCACGTTCCTCTAGTCTGTAAATGTCCTATGACTCTTATATTTAATCTTAGGTGAAGAGTGTTGGGTTTGTTGAAGTTGGTTTGAATTTAGTTTGTCAATCTAATTTTAATATGTTGCGGGACGTTGAATTTGTTGTAACATGTTAGGTTTGGTTGTATAGAGTCAATCTCAAATTTGCCTTTTCTGTATGCAGTGAACAATCATGGTGATCTTTTTTCACTACGACTACCCATGAAATGTTTATATTCTTCTTTTTTTGTAACTATCCTTGCACACCTAATAAAACTATCTTTCTTGGTATTTTTCGACACGTTCTCATCTTCATCTGCACCCGATTAGTCTAATGAGCTAATTTCCCATCGACTGGTGGCCAATTGTGAACTCGTGTTTGTTTGCATCATTTTGAACGCCTTTTCTGGTGAGTAACTTTTGTTTCCGGTTAATTAACATTCATGGTAGGAGAGCAGTTATATGGTAATTTTGTCAGGCATTACCGTTTGAATTCCAGTCTTTTCGATCACTTTCTGACGTTTTGAACTTGAAAGATTGTTCTGCTAATCAAACCGTCTGAATAAGCGTTTTTGGAATCGTCGCTTACGCGTAACTGAGTGAATTACCCTAAATCGCCAAGAGCGATTTATCAAAGAGCAACTATTGAACAGCAACTCATGTATTCGCAAAACAGTATGCCGAAAATCACTCAGTTCAGTTTTTGTTCTTGCATTCGACCATAATACGTGAACATTTACTCTTCGCTCCGTGTGATTATTACTCAGGCGACATGAAAAAGAGCATAGCTAACACCCTTTTCACCTTGTTCAATAACCTTGCAATTAAGGTTTCATGTCTAGTTTGATTCCGCTAAAGGACCTTGTTAGGAAATTTTTTTTTAATCAAGAAACAACCTTGGAATTTAATCGTCGCATGTTGAAAATCACTCACTTACTCGAAGGTTTCGTGGTCTAATTAAAGTTTACACAGGCATTTTGTAAAATGAAACGCCAGATTCGTCTTTGTTAAAATGTATCGATGGTAGGTAGCTACTCGCCGGGTGTCGAACACTGGTCTTCTGTTGTCAAACTATGAACGATCAAACGAGTACGTCGGATGTTTCAACAGCTACCATTTATACACAGTAGATGACTGATAATAAAACAGTTTCCGACTCGGGGAAGCATGCCAACGTCAAGATTACTTAATCTTGTTTAAAACCAGCATCAACCTGCTCCTCGGTAAGGTGACTGTCACTCAGTGAATGAATTATTCCTAGCAGCTGAATATACTAATCTGTGTGATGTTGACTTTATCCGCTGAAGAATCTAACAAACAAATTGGCTGCATATAATGTTTTCTCGGAATACATGTTCACGAGGAAAAAACAGAGTTCCACTTTTTCAAATCAGCTGTTAACCATAGAGTTTTCTCAGAGCGCACAAATACCACCTCGGTAAGACACTGGTGGGACATAAACCAATAGGACATGTTTATCGATTTGCGACGCATTAATGGATTCTACTTACCCAGAACCATTTTCGCAGGAGATTCTGGTGGCAGCCAGAATATGACCAAAGTCAGCGAGGACAAAAGAACACAGGGGAGTACCAGAATGTAGGAGAAAAAAGCTGCGTTTCTTCTCAAACTGCAAGCGGGAGCACAATAAAAAAAGAAGCACTGTTGTTAACAGTAATAACCATCGGGAAAACGTAAACGAGAAATCTTCCCGAGGGTATAACATATTGAGAATTTGAACCTTAGAATCCGATTCGATAGAATGTTGGGCCAGCAAGTAATTATTTTGGATTCTGTGTTTTTAAAGCATAGTGAAAACTATAGCCCTATTCGAAATGTCCAATTTAGTATTAGAAAAACTAAGTCATTCTATGAAAAATTGGGTCTCAGATTAATGTCAAGGTTGGTAGAAGGATAACAAGAAACGTCCGAACTTCTCTTTTTATTTTTCGCTGGCGCACATAACCTCAAGTGATTGTGATCTGTGGTTACATGACGAAATATTGCAGTATAATGTCCGACCAGGAAACACATTTTGGAAGCGGGCCATTTGATATAAGCAGTCACATTGTTTACAGTGTTTTAGTGCAGTACCAATTTGGTAGAATTTGTGACTATCAAAAACTGTATGTGCAAGATGATAGTGAAGCGATCGGAAGTACTTTCATGACACTAACCCTAAGGTTTCATACTAATATTCACATGTAAGTACTGCTGTCACCATCATGAGCTGCTCATACATAATAAATACATAGAGCAGAAGATACTACACATGATGTTAGCATCTTACGCTGGTAAACTTCTTTTCGTTCTGACAAACTTAGGGGCGTTGTCCGTTAAGATTACTAGCTGCATCTTCTGATTTGTGAACGTTTCCACTTCAAGAAACTGATAAGAACTAGAATTAAAGCACATCTACAACGAACCAAGACAATCAGACAACTAAGACTGTGAAACTTGCTATTAAGATATTAACTCACGAGTAACTAAACCATTCGCTAACAGATAACAATAACAACGAATTTTGGGTTATTTTCAAGTTTGCCATTCTTCTAGTTCTCTTTTATTTCAGGGGAACTCATCAGTTGAGGAAGTTTACTTTACTTTGAAAACTCACAACTCGACAAGTCAAATACTTTGAGAGTGTTTTATTACTTGAAAGTCATCGATCTACCAATTAATTACGTTGCCACTGACTGGCATTTTCCCAGTCATTTAGATCGTGGTATAGATAACTTCACCCATTTTGCATTCCAGGATTATTGGGGACAGAGCATCACAGAGGAAACGTCACCTTAAGTAACTACTGGATGAAGTTGAAAGTTATGCCCTGGTCCAACAGTTTTTCTACATATATTGTTTAGTAAAGGAATCTTGTTCATGTGCCGCTTATAGTTTTGTGCGTTGTTATCGTAACAGGCCTTAAGTGTGGAAAACAATTTCAATGAACATCTGACTGCCATCAGGTGGAATTTTTAGACTCACTTTAACCACGATAGTAGTAAAATCACGGATCTGTCAATTTTAAAATCCTTCGACCTACTAGCATATCTCCATTTTTACAGATGTAACATTTTGGCCGGGAAGTTGTTACTAATACCGTGCAATTGATTGAACTACTCGCTGTGATTTGTTTTTTTGTGGTTGTTAATTTGATGGAGATTTGTACAACACTTTTGAAAAATGATTGTCTAAAAACATTCAACATCTACTTTTGGATTTCATCATGTTCATAATTGTAGTTACATATTTGTTGGATTTTTTAGAACCTAGTGATTGCAACCCTTCTCACTACTTTCTAGAGTAATCTGTTTTGGTGGGCTCAAATTGTGATAACCTGTGGTCATTGTCTAAGGAGCTTTTATTGCCCCGTAAATTGACCGTTCATTGCTAGTTAACTTGAATGCACGGTCTCTTAACATGTGAGTGAATAATTTTTGTTCATTTTCTCCAGTACGGCATGATATACAGTTCCTTCAACCGTCGTTCTGACATCCCTCGGAATCTTCGGAACGTTTCAATTATGAGATCGTCCTGACTGGTGTTGTTTGATTTAATGAAAACGCATAACCCAGTGGCAAACCTGAAACTGATCGCCAAGATCCAGTAGTATACAAATTTTCTCCGGTGTCAACAGTCTGTATCAGATGCACGAAGAAACATCTTGGAGATTTAGTAATCCTGCTTGTAGACACAATGCACAGTCGACGGATGATGAAAGCGCGACGTTTGCCATATCCCGACGTGCACCGAGACCTGAAGTTGATTACTAATTTCTTGCATTTGGGTTTCATCTTCTTATGACTCAAACATGAAGGTCTACTTGATATATTATTGGTTTTGGCACCTATACTAATACCAACATTTAGATTGAAATCGACCGCAAATGTTGCCTGAGTCCAACAAATGCGTCGTAGATCCTAAGACAGGTAACCGCATTTCACTAGTAACCAGGTCTTGGAAAGAATGATTAGTTACCAACTTACAATAAAAAGTAGGTCAGATCCGGATAAGGTTCCTGACAGCATGGATAGAATTTAACATTCCTCATTGCCGGCCGTGCGATAATTTCCCACTCGTTGCTTTCTGTGTAATCGTCCAGAAGAACGTGTTGTTCATTGTCAATAAACAGCACATCTAGACGATTCCCGTCATAGGTCCACGAACCGAATTTCATATGACACGTCTGTTCGTCAAACGGAAAGCTTTTGATATCGATTTTACAATTGGACTTGAATATGGCTGGCGGCATCCACTTGATTGAACCGTCGTAGTACACGATCACCATGGCATCGCGCATTTCTTTTAAACGTTCGTCAGCGCTGAATTGAAAATGTAATTGGTATATCACAGTGGAAGTACGAATAGGTGGTTAACTGCACTCTGGTGATTGCGCATATGTTTGTGATGTAGCAGTATGCATTGTTGACTAACCAACAAAACAAATCTGGCACCGAATGTCACACACACACACCACACTCCACGGCCCATCATGTCTCTGTTGGAATTAGTTAGGCATGGCTGTATTCTTCTTGATATGCAAGAGAAACATTCGTGATACGAGGCATTCTCTTAATTCAGGGTTTTACTAATACCACGCCCACGACCAATAAAGCCGCAATTAAAATTTAGCGCTCTGTCAATCTCAGAACAAAATCTATTCCAACTGTTTTATCTGTTTGTTCAAACAAGTCACACAGTGGAACTGCGCCTAAAATATCGGTATCCGTCATCATATTCTGGGCGATGTAGAATCGAGTTTTGCCTATTGCTAAACGCTTTTTGAGACAGTTTCTCAGTTGGGAGAGAAATAGAAAACAGTCACGACGGTTAATTTGGCGGAAACTATCAACTTCATCAGTGCCCATTTTCCAGCTCTACAGTAATACCACCCCTATGTGATTACAGCCATCACATTCAGATAAGCCTTTCGGTTAATGCTCTTCAAAAGAAAGCACTAGACTTAAGTATCACTCATCAGTAATGAGTATCCTCGTCCTGACCGGGATTTGCACTCCGACTATCGTAATTGTGAAGCTAACACGTTAATCACAACGCCGGTGACTGTACAACCAACATAACTGAATTATCATATCTAAAGTATTAACCAAAACCATATAACGGTACACAGAGTGTTGATCCAAATCCGGCTGCGCTATTTACTTCTGTACTGTATGACCCGCGATTCAATCACCATAATAATGTTTGTATTAACACACAGGTTTTCATTCTAGCTGATTTAATTGAGGTGCATAATTTTTAGCTGTCAAGTTGTTATGTTGTATACACATGTCTAACATCGTGATATTAGAGTTGACATAAATTTGATACTACTTACTAGTTGTATAACACAATATCGGGTGTCCAAATCTGCTTAGGTGGCACACGTACTTCAACAACTTGGGAATAGTTATTGGGATCCCATTGGAGAATGTGATCTTTCCAGTTCTGGAGAAAAAAATATTAACAAAGAATTAAACTTTTGAGAAAATTAGGAACTCATCAATGTTCAAATACTATTGGTGAGCATTTTATGCAAATTCTGAAATCAAACGACAGGGAGAATTTTTTCCATTGGAGAATAATTTCATTTAGTTCCAGAATACTTATCGACAGAATCTCCTTATAGATGACATTCACAACGAGTGTACCCTACCCCAAAAACATTTACGAACGATGTCGGGATTTCACTGCTTTGTGCCAAGAACACAAAGTATTAATTCGAACTTAACTTCGCTGCCAATTCTTTTTCTACAATATGTATATAAATGCTATTGTTGTCGACTTGATTTTTCGAAAGTGCTTAACGATAGCCTTAGAGACTTGGCATATAAAGTTTTGTTTATATTTTCGAATTGGCGACTAGAACCGATCAAGACAAACAAGATCATATCATCGGCCCTCTGCATAAATCGACTGAAAGGTTAATTTAATAATCAGTGTCACGCAGGTCACAATGAAATCGACCGGAACATTTGGATCATATCAATAAAAGGGATACAAAGATGCATCGGTAGTTGTAAGTGTTCGTACTCATTTCCCTTCAAGAAATCGTTCCCAAGACAAAAACCATCTATAAAAAATCTCGACACAATGATAGATACGTTACACCCATAAGATGTTTTTGACACTTTTCAGTTACTGTGTTGGTTTTTGTTTAAGTGAATCCATTTCTTCGGTTTCATCGGTGTCCTTTATTGTGAATAAAATCTGTATCAGCTGCTGACTAACAGAGTAATTTTTCAACTGTCCATTTTGTTTTTGGTCAAAATCCGATTACTATCTAGGTGTATTTTAGATCATTTGTCAAGGTAGACATATGAATCAATACTAACCTTTCTCTGTTTGATTAGAAACAAATTTACCCCCACAGGCTATTACAAAATTTAACCTGGAATCAGTTGCATGTTGCCCGTCTGATCACTAATTTACCATTAATATTCAAGATACATTTCTTAAGTCACCTAGAAATGAACTAAATTACAACACCTTAATAGCGGTATCAATACTTGACAGCCCATTATCTAAGAACATTGGGAGGCACATGGTTTGCATCTTCAAAGGATAGTCCAGTAGGAGGTGATAAAAAACCGGTTAATTAATTCCAGTTGATATACTGTGGGAACAATTGGAAATGGAACCTTGTATCAACTTTGGTCATCGGATTTGAATAAAACATGGATTCATAATTTTCCAGAGAATTAGAAAGACATGAACTTTCGTTTATATTTGCTGGTTTCATCTGGAAAAGAAACTGAGAAACAGCAGTGAAAACGGCAAATGATACAACCACGCATTTTTCGAATATCGCCGGTTTTGCAAAGCTAGTTAAAGAAATAACAGAAAACTAATGTCCTTTGTGTGTAGGTAGACGTGCAGATAAATCTTCATAGGCATTTGATAAGCTTGTGTGTAAAAACACCTTGAATGAGCACGGTGAACGATAATAGTTGTTACAAACTTGCAAATGTTCGGGGGAAGGGGGAGGATTATGAGATACACGTGATTTTAAACAAGACATTAGAACAAAGGCTTGCAGACTGGGAAACTTCAAAGACACATCCAGAGAAATGAGAGAAGAATCAAGCAATCAATAGGAAATAGTGCCACAATGAACAAAACTCAATTTATTAGGTGACAAAAAATGAGGGGACGTCTATGGTGCGAACTAACCAACTTACATTAGAGGCAAATGCAGTACCAGAACATTCATTGTTGAAGTATCAGGATAAAGTTGAAAGATTTTCATGATATCAGGTATACCAATGAGGTATTTTGACTATTTCTGTAAAACAGGCAACCTCGTTTGTAAGTAGTATAGTGCGTGAATTCGGGAACCAGGAGAGCAAGCCTTAACGGCAGAAAGACCATGAACCCGAAGCGACTATCGGAATAGTGGAGGAATGTGCCACCAAGGCGAATGACAACGTACTATTACCAAATGTATGTGAATGCATGTCAGCCGTGCAAATGAGTACGTGTTCGTGGACCTATGCTTCAACATAACCTGTATGGGAAATCATGCAATGAACAACTTTGCAGGCCAACAGTTTTTTGCTGTCACAACCTTACAGACTGCGCCCTAAAAAATCCCGATGGAATCATCTTAAGCGATAGGTAAATATACAATCATCAAGGTGTTCGAACTGACACTACAGATTAGATACAACCGTCATTTATAGGGGTGAATCAAACAGTATACCCGACTACCTTATAAAAATGAAAGTTCAATACTTGAGTCTTATGATTTTAGTCAGAGCTTTCTGAATGCATGCTACACATGTGGTACAACAGTCGGGGGGAATATTTCTTATTTAGCACATTTTGTTATGCGTGAGTAGAAACTGTATAATACTGTCTTTTGAGACAGCCAATCAAGTAAGCAAGTTAATAATGGTCTAACAAATAAATACATCTACTACTAACATTTGTAACTAAAAATGCTGCCAACTTATACAGATAAATAACGAATAGGCAGTCGCATATCTGGCTGATACAAATCAATCACTATTCAGGTTTGTTCGCAACTTTCGCATACAAGGCAGACTGATCGACTAGCCATTTGCAGAAACATTGAAATGGTTTAGAGTATATACTTACTGGAACTAATAAGTAGTGCTTATCAGTTCCCTGCTTAGATTAGAACTCCGATCCGTGTTTTTATGAGACAGCTGTGATGACGACTGTTCCAAAAACCTCATATTGCACGCGATGAGTCAAATACCCGTGTTGCCCGACCATCTAGAACGGAGTTGGTTATAGCATAACAACGTGTACCGAACTTCAGACCTCATGAAGAGCAAGCTATACACTACTGGTGTGTTTTGACAAGAGAGGGAACACCACATAATGACCCATCGTGCCAAATGCTGGCCGGAACGTCTTTCAGAGTTCCGGAGCAACGATAAATTGTCGACGGTGCTCATTTTTTGAAGGAGATTACCTGTAGAATGATGTCATTCTTGAAGGTTGCCGAGTTTAAATTCAGTACGCTAACACGGTTTGAACAATGATTTATACTACCGACGAGCTATAGCAAGAGTGAATTCTCGGTAAACTGGTTAAGTTAGTGTGAGCAGGTTGAAAAGTTCATTTTAATTTTCGAAGTTGCGATTAGATGTGTTTCATGTCCAAAATGATTAAGTTTATACATTTATTTTGAAACTTTGACGCCTAATTATTACATTCCTCTGGTATTAGTGGAGTATACAAAATCGCAATAGTTATTAGACAGTAGCTCAAAAAACAGCTGCATTTCGTTTATACGTACCACCAACAAGTATACTCGCAATAGAAGACTGAACAATTCCAGGGTGCTAAACAAAGCAATGTCTCACCGATGTAGAAAGTGCTTACTAAAAGCCCGAATGTTGCAGTATCATGATCTAAACCTTATAGATATTGTGAAAAGTGAACGGTTTATCTTTAATGTTATTGGTTTTAATGGTTTAATCGATAGAGTGCTTCTCCGGTGGGTGCGACTGGATGACACCAGTATAAGTTCTCTGCTCACGAATGACTTCTGTTTCTCCAACTTGTCTTCAGTACTCGAATTACAATGGAACTTCGTAACAGATTTTTGAAAATAGGACAATTTTATATGTATCATCGATTTTCGGATATAGGATTCTGCGCCAACTAAACCACCGATTACGAAAGTCACGTTTGTCCAGCCAAAGTTCTCCGGAGACCGAGTATGTTCACTCAAGTAACCTCCAAAAAGATTTTATCGTGATAATGTCTTCAGTTCAGCATTTTTGCAACATCTCAAGATATGCATTAAAAAAGTTAAATTGAGCCCTTCGATAGCTTAGTCGTGAGAATCGTTCTTCCAGAATTAAGTTTTATACTGATTTTCAGGTGTTGTATACTGCATACTGCAGTGTTGTTGTATTTTTGTTAAGTTGTAGTCAGATTTACCTTCTGCAATCCGGGAACCCATTAACTGTTCTGTAACTTTTTCAAACGCATAATCTTACATTTGCGGACGTTTTGATAAACTGTATAGAAACTATTACACTCTTTGTTAACCATTCTTCTGAGCCCTTCTACAATTTAGCAGGCGTTTGCAAGTATTTCCAGCGCCCCATAAACATTGTGAACTAGAATATGTAATATGCAACTGAATAGATGCAAAGAAACATTCCCCAGTATATTGCGCAACATCTGCATCCTAATATTTTTCGTACACGAAACCTAATTTCAAAAACCGATGAAGAGGAGCCAAGAGACACTATTTACACTGACATCTCCTTGTTTTTCGATAAACTGCCGTCTGTGACAAAGGTTTGGACTCTAACTGTAGACGACCAACAGAATCCGATAACTGCAAGTGGTCGAAATCTACATACCCTGTAATTACATAGGAATAAAACCACTAATTATAGAAAGTCTTGTTGCCGGCCATAAAAAGACATCCCGAGCTGGTCAACCTGCACTAACTCACGAAGAATGCGTTGTCGTTTTATGTATTTGTCCATTTGTGAGTATTATAGAGCACAATCATTTTTACACACCGAACGAACAGTATGTTTTAATGGTTGCATATTTTTACCGTTCTGACTTGAACAAATTAGAAAAGGTGTATTTAATAAATTAACAGGGCTATCTTGCAAAGATTCCACCTGAGTCGTCTAACCTGGTTTGATGGGATGCGGATTAGGTTGCTGCAAACCAGCTAAGATATAACCAGAGAATTGAACGCAGTAACGGAATAATGTAATCATTTGAATGCTGTCCACCTGTTGGAGAGCATAGAGCTACACTAAAACCCAATGTTCCGGAACAAAATGCTACTTTCACCAAAACCCTCAGTATTAAGGACCAAGATACTGTGATTTGTCAGATCCACTGGTCTGCTTAGCATACGTAATTGTCGTGTTGTAGTGCAAATGGTGTAGGAGTTGACTAGTCGGTTTATCGAAGACTGTGCGCTTCTAACTGGATCTATTGTTCATTCGTTGTTTTCCTTGTTTGCTGTTGAAAGACTTTGTGCTTTCGCTGGATCCCCAATACATATGTTCCATTGCAGTGACATTCTTCGCAAGCAGTTTGCTGATTTTATTGTTTCTCATCATTTCAAAATGTGGTAACACTTTTCAGCGAAACTTCTGTCTAACCCGATCCACCCCTTGTGTTCGAATCTCCGTGATCAAAAAAATAATTTAATAGACATTTTTCACAATTGATACCGATTGCGATCGCTTTTCCTAACTTGTTTTCGAGTTCCAACTGTTGAAGAAGTGCCTGTTTAAAAAAGCTGACAGTTCATCCCCCTCATAGTATTCTATTGACTTGGTTTGACATGTCTTGATCATTACACTCACCGTGCCGTACCTCACCACAGTCCATTATTGTTTTGACCGGGCAAAAACAATAATGAACATTGAGCAGACTTACAAGGTGTAATTGGTTTAACATTATGTGAATACCACGGTTGTGAGTAGGATGGAAACACTGCTACCAGACAGATGAAAATAAGAAGGAGTTTTATGATATAATTTCTATAACTAAATAAAAATCCTCAAATGGTAGATGGTTAGGTTGTCTTATTCTCGGATTAAAAGGCACTGTTACTTCAATCCAAAACTGTGGTTTATCATTCAGTAAGCTGCAGGGCGTGAATTATTTTCCTGGCATTATTTCAATGAAGTTTTGATTGATCCGATGAGTCATCATATTACATTATAGAGTGGTCCGTAACCGCTTCGGTTTATTGAACATTAACGAAGGGGTGGTCAGCTATTTTGACCTTCCTGGGTCCCATTAACACCATTTACGCAAGAGAAATGGAACGTATTCCTTTTGACCATGTATTAAATTGTCAGGTTATGATAGAGTGAATGTTATTTCAGCCCTGAGCTGTAAGATGGCAAGTATCTGAGTGGAAAGGGGGCATGCGAATTACACCATCTTAATTGCTACTGCTGTCTTTCTTATACGTTAGCATTTGTAAACAGTTTGTGATTTAGCTACAAGCTAGCCTATGGCCATCAGGATCACGGAAGTGGCTAACTTCTTCAGCGACCAGTTGGCCCGGGTGAGCGCCGACAACGTGAACGGAAATCGTTTCGACCCAGCTGAATCACACAGGCATCAGAAATTGGGGAATCGAACACGAAACCTGTTAGCAAGTATCAGAGTGGCAGTCCAGAGAGTTGTCCACTGGGCTAATTAATCGTCATCTGGGGGTCGTTGGAAAATGTAAAGATATCTCCGTAAAGTGTCTTTTTTATTGTACGCCTAAGTTGACTAACTGCTTGCGAAAACCGTTCTTTTGCTCCACTGGGACGGCGACAGATGACTGTACTTTTGCAGGATAATCACAAATATCAGAATAGTTTAATTCTAAGAGAAAAGGATGTACGGTTAATTTCCTTCATGGTGGACCTGAAATTATGCCTACTGAGAAACACTTGGAATCGTTCGAAATATGACCCAACGGCGGATCACATAAGGCATTCCTAAAATATTTGTTGTTTGATAGAAACGTTCGTTAATCTACCTATGTATACGACAGACGTAGAGATATCAGACTACTATCTGGAGAGCCTAAGTATTCACTAGGCACATTGCATCTATCAGTTCGAACCGTAGGTACAGCATAGTAATTTCCGTATTCAACAAAACTACCTTGAAAGAATGTACCAAGCTGGAAAATCATTCAGCGATCACTGGTCAAAATCGATCGGATGTGCAAAGCACAATAGTCTTGTTGGCGCTAGGCACATCGCTTCAGCCAAGTAGCTATGAACGTGGGGCTTTCGGTTAAATTTAACAGAGCTGTTGCTGCTTAGGTGGGATTGACGGAAGTTTGTGGCTAGGTGTTCAAACTTGATTATGTTTAGTGTTACATAAGTGAATAAGCAATCAGAGCGCTTGTCTTGAAAACTTGTGTTTGAATCCTGATCTTCAAATAAAACACTGTTACACTAACGTGGTTAATCATGAGAATTCATTCGTTCCAGGTTGGTCAATTAAGACGTTTATGTGAGTACATATTTTTATTCAACAAGTTGGACGCTCAGTTCACGGTCTTTGGAATATTTTTGAGACTATCTGACGTAGATAATATAATGTTTTAATGTTTAAATTGTTTACCATCGACAAGTGTTTGTGAATATGATTTAGAAAAGCCGGGACTGTTTAAATTGTATAAAGCCTTGAAGTTAGTTGACAAATACAACTAACTCATCATATGCCAGAACTTTTGAAATGACAACTCAAAATCTGTACAAACTGAGAACTACTGCTAAACTTTATGATGGATTTACTGAAGTTGTTACCATGGGATATAAATTCTATCCACACCGAACGTTCTGAAAACGATTTCGAACATTGAAATTTATTTGAAACAGATCACTCACGCAAACTTTAGGTTGACCAGAAAAGAAAATGTAAGTTAAATGTCAGAAAGCAGATTTCCTGTGATATGCCCATAAGATGTTCCAGTGAGTGGATAACGAATATCTATGCTCAGTTGATAAGGATGACAGACTGGTGATTTAAAACTAAGATTATGTCAAATGTGTTTTGTTCGACACTGTGCTGTGGATGAACTAAATAAAGTTTAGAATGGGGGGATACTCTTTCGATGGAGTTTTTAAAGTTCAACTATATAAATGCACGTTCATTTATTGCTGAAGTGTATTCGGTATGTTTGACGTCCTATGTTTGGTGCGCTCTTGAAAGTTGAGTTTAGTAAAGTATTTTTTATTCGTTTGTAGGAAGTGGGTCATAAAACCTTTTATTTCGCCGTTTCCTGTTAACGCTGAACAATTCTCATGAATGTTATTCTGAGGCCGCAGCCCATAGAATGTGTCGCGTTTTCTTCTCATTTGTAAGTCTAACGGCGCAGTTACAAAAAACTCTTTTGCTCGGTACTTTTTGACACACCCTCATGTTAATCTATACCTCGTTGTTGTGATGATATTAGGTTACTTTGACTATAGAACAGTTTACGAAGACATATTTCGGTAGACACCTTTTGATGACAGCCTCTGTCTGAGTATCTGGTTGGCTCACATTTAAGGTGTAAGTTTCGTTAATAGTATCGTATGAATTTCAGTCATTTTGATTGCCTTGTCTGACCTTTTATCGGACATGGAGGGTAGTCTCATTAATCCGATCGGCTTAGTCGGTGTTATTGGAATGGTAGACCACACATCATCTCGTGGTCTACGCTAAATCATCAGGAGAGAGAGTGGGTATGAGAGTTTCACAGTGCAGTGCCTCACAGCAGTATAAAAATGACCTGGACGTTTGCCCCACAGGAACTGAAGTTTGGTTCTGCTATAGTTAGTGTGTTTTAACCAGAGAAGGATATTCAATCAAATTTTACTTAAATATTTTTAATAATTTAATGAGAAACATAAGGCATACATTGCCGGTTTCAAAAGGTTATACAAGTGAAACCCAAGCACATTCGTTTAACCGAAGTTGTAGCGGATTGCAGCGAGCAATCCTCGTTGAAAATTAATCACATTCATGATACATAAATCGCTTCTGTAATTTAAGCTCGGAACAAGTGTATGTGACTGAATTTGAGTGCACTTACATGCATAACGTTCGTCATCTTCCTCTAAAACGTCATGAGCGATTTCCCCTTCGCTTTACTAGAACGTGTTAAACTTGGCTACCGTAACCACTGGAAACTGGACTGTTAGCTTAGAGATCACAAATGACAATCCTTTTTTCTCCATGGGTAGCATACGGTAAAGTTGATTACATCCTTTATTCTGCTGTTTTTTGTCTGAATTTGAACCAAACTCACGGGTCATTAACAATGACTATTATTTTTTGTTTTTCTTCCACTATGGATTATGTATTATCTACAGGTAATCAAATAATTACAACAGACCAAATCTGAATACGTCTTGCTGAAATACAATTGATCAAATCCTAGACAAGAGACTGCAACTCATCGCTGTTGGACTGAACAGTTGCAGCTTTGAAGATTTACAAGTTCACAATCGCGTTGAAAGATTCGGTTGAACAACACAGTAATCTAGAATTTGTGAATAAGTCCATAGTTCGATAACTCAGTGAGAGTAAGGTTGTCCAAAACTCAGGCTGTTCCATTTTTCAGTTCATCAAACTCTTAACTGAAGTGTAATGGAACGTTTGGTATAAAAATGCTTGTGCATTTATCGTTTGTTAATCAAATACACTTATCCACTATCTACTGTTACAGAGACAATGCAAAGCAGGGTCGAACATTGTGCACTCTTACAGAGTCATATCGCCCATAAGAAAACCATGAAATTGCAAGAACAGTTTTAAAGGTAACCTCAAGTAATACACGCTTTCACAAGCAAAAAAACCTCAACTTGCCACTACTCGTGTATTTTTTCCATATTTACGCTAAACACTTTGTGCAAGTTATAATTTTATGAATACTTTGTAATTTTGAATTTTATAGTGTGTACGTGATACGGTGCAAGGAGATTGGGAGGCTGTGCAATATGTTGTTCTCTGTTTACCTTTCAAAGTTATCTAAAAGGAGATTTCAATAAAGAAAAAAAAACTTTAATAAAGACCTCCATTCCGGCCGTTTGAGGTTCACACAAAAATAAAGAACCAAGGCTTAAAATGGAGAATGTTAAGCATGACAACATTGGGAAATACTACTGATTACTGGCTAGTAGTGAAGCATAAAGTGAAACGGTGTCATCGACTTAAGTTTTGAATAACTGCTAGGATCTAATGGACAAAAGCTGTTAATGAGACAGCCCCGACAATTTCCAACTGAAATACCGACGGTTTGAAAATAGATAAATACCGAATTCGAAATGCGGTATTTAGCATTATTGCAAGTACACACGGCAAATGTCTTTCCGTACAAATGTCTATTCTTTGATAAAGTTACAACACGTTGATCAGCACTGCTCTTCTTCTAGAATGATCCTGTTAAATGCAAACGCCCTGCAAAGTGAAGGAACAAGGTCGGTTCAGATGTCTTCTGTGGTGGTTTACTATCACCATCTTCGAAACACCTTGGAAGAACGTTCTTTCCTGTCAACATCATGTATACTTTACAGCCCCCAGACAACTTGCCACAGATTGATCCACTACTGCTAAAGTTACGGTAAGCACTTACTGACTGCTCCTATGACCTCACCCTTGCTACAATTTGGCAAAGAAAAGACGTGAGTGTCAGGGTTTACTGGGAGTGAATCAGAAGCTAGACTACAGAGGCTCTGAGCATATATGGTAAGCACTTATTGTACAAAACGGTCAGGAGAGAAGGAAAAACAGGTTTGACGACCACAGGCAAATTTCGTGGAGTTAGAACAATTCAGGTTACGGAGCATCAACAAATAACCGATGGAGTTAGAACGTGCAGTCGCTCGAGCGTACAGTTGCAATATGATTGGCTGATTGCATTAATACAAAACTATTCACCCGACTGAATCTGATTAAAGCAATGTGAGCCAACATATTCCAACTTCACTTTAAGCAGCTGTCGCTTGATTCTATCTGTAGGTCTGCACAATCTCAAAGATGATAATACCAAACCTAATTCAAACGATGTTGTCCGATTTGCATCGCTTCTTTTGTCACAGGATACACTTACAATCGGTGTAGCATCGCTTTACTATTTTAGGAATCACTACAGTCTAACTGTTATGCAGAAGAAATCAATGGATGTGTACGTGATCCACATTAGCGTAGCTAACTCATGAAATACGCTGTGTTCAATGTGCAAGCGCGTCCACGCTTAATACGATAAAATAACTCGGTCATGTGGTTGCGGAAAATGCGACTTTGGTTGTTTTACCCGGCTCGCTTGTTGGATCATCTGTATGCTTGCGTTCACTAATGACGGATTGTTGCTGCGACTGGACAATGAGTGCACAGTTGACGTTGACGCCTAACTACGTTTCTCGGACTAGTGAGCAGCTTTTCAAATCGCTTGTTTGGTCAAATCACTACCGCATGTGACTTTCAGGCGAATTACAGGGACCTACACAAGAGAACACTCTAACAGTATATTATTGCTGTTAATGAGCACGCACGCACGTAGTAGCCTTCATGTTAATTAATAAAAAATAGTTTTGTTTTGGAGACAAAGTTTAAATTCTTGATCAATACAAGATTGAACTACGAATGAAGAAAGTGACACTTGTGGGTGAAACATATAAGGGTTATTGTAAAAAATGTAAGCAGGACATTTTGACCTGTCGAAAGCACGAAACCTCAAGTAGATGGCAGGGTGTGCAACAAAAATGAAATACTACATACCACATCGGCGGTAGTGGGTACAACTGGATTCTGAAGAGGCCATCCTAACAGTCTACATGTTACAGTAGTTCAAAAACATGTAGATGTTTAGAACGGTTATTGGCAAGTGCATTTTCATGCGGGCAGTTGTTGATTTTTTGAAAAACAGTGAGGCAACAAGCATTCCAAGCCAAAAGTTTAAACTTGGTCTGAGTTCTTTTGAAAGTCGCTCCATTGCCTCACAAAATATAGCGTATCACGCCCTAGTTACTGGTTACAGAAATATAGAAAGTTAATCAAACGTTGCACATGAATGATGGAGAACGCAATCTGCTTTTCTGTTCAGAATCATAAGCCATCATTCACCATTTTCGTGAGTGAATGTTTCAGAAAACGACAACACTGTCACGGTTTTTCTATACCAAACAGTTTGTGAAAGCAGCACTTTCAAAAAATCTCTCTCTTATAATGAATAAATTATATGCATCAGTGGCCATCAGCCTGGCCACATAACGTGGTTATCCGAGCGGTTTAGTCAAGGCAAAAGTAACGTGCAGTATCCCAAAGGTAGTTTCTGTAAAATATAAGTTGTGCTAGATTGCATATTTTTCTGTGTTTATTCGAGGTATGCAGACTATGCGTTGATGCATCTACCATTCTGTCGAAAATTGAGCAAGAAAGATCTCGCATTTTACTTGAAACGACTGTTTTGATATTCAGTTTTCCCCACTAAACGTTTGATGTTGAATATATTTGGCCATCCTGAAGTGAACACTTGTTGGATCAAACGAACTGGTCTACTCGGAGAAGGAGACTGTTTTAAAACGTTGTTCATCTTTGAAGTGGTCTATGGCAGGCTAGACATGTTACACTCCGGTCACCTAGTTTTTAAGGAAAACTGCAGCGTATTTAGTTCTGTAATCAAGTCTGCGTCATTAAAAAAAATGCTCGAAAATAAACAGTTTCATTACAGTTGTCAGTGGTGTATAGTGGACACCTGCTGGATACTTTTACCATCAAAAATGAATTTTAAACATGAAACTTAGGCAAGTTATCTTATAATTTGGACAAACTATGTGTTATTTGTCATCAAAACCTTCCCAACTTCTTCCACATTGTTCTGTCAATGTACTTTAGTTCGCCTCTTTTGCGTTAAGAACTTGACGGAATTGTGAAAGAAATTGACCGGCGAAATTATAACGTAGTGACCTTCATTTTTTCTATGTGCGCTAATATATTGTTGTGGTACAATAATCTAAACTGTACAGTCCGTCTCTAATCAAGCTCATTGTTTAATTGGGATTATCTATAAAGTCTCGGCTTCAATGGTTTGTCTGTCATTGTTATAATATTAATCAAAATGTTATAGAACACGTTTCTTGGTTTGCGCGATTTCTATCTGGGCGGTAGACGTGGAATCGGCGATTTGAGTTAAAAGGATAGTTGATGAGTCTGTTTTCGAGAAGGTCGGGCAGTCCGACCTTTACTTTCTACCGAATGTGACTGATAGTTTATACGCGGTAATTCAGTTTTGTCTGATGTGAGGTCAGTAGTGCAGTGGTCAACAAGGCTGCCTCACAAATGAGCGGCCGTAGTTCACACCCGGTCTGTAGCAACGATATGTATTGCTTGCGTCGTGTTCAATGCTTTCAACTAAAAAGGAGTTGGTGAAACTTCTATTCAAATATGAAGGTTGCGGTAAATTTTGTGATATTCATTTTATAATACTTGCTCAAAGTTATTTTAATAGCAGGCTATATTTTTATCTAGTTTTTTTCAGTGCTTAACTTATCCTCTCACAGTAGATTTCATATGAAGTTTTATAATTTTGAATTTGAATAATAATGCTTTTGTCCAAACTGTTGTTTTTTTAGCAGGTCAAGTTGGGCGGAGTCATTACTCCGTGTAGTTTTGTTTCTCTAACATACGACAGTTTTAAAATATCCGAAATCTTTTCAGTCACAATGTTTACTGATAAAAAAACCGCGACGACAACTACTAGTTTTGTAACCTTGGGTTGATAAAAAGGCATACACAGAACTTCTTCTAAATACAGTTATTTGGACTGAACGTCAAACATTCGTGCAGTTCAATAAATGTTCTACTTCATGAACAACAATTGCATTTAAACAGTACATATAAGTCTGTAGATCAGAAGACGATGCAAACAGGGAAATAGAATCTTGAATTTTCAAAACCGCGTTGGTTGTTTTCAGGCAAAGTTGTACGTGAACCATGGTTGTGTAATTGCTAACGTTAACTTGATGGAAGTTACGTAATTAGTTACAGTGTTTTTTGTTAACTCATAGGAATTAGAATATACATCAACAAAAGCTGGACAAAGACCGTAAATAACAAATGAATTTCATTTCATGCATTAAGCTAAGATTTAACTTTTGAAGAGCCTATAAAGCAGTGCTTGTAACGCTGAGGTTCTCTTGCTGACAGGTTCACCTGTTAGAAGTACTTCTTCAATGTCTTTTGCAAAATGCTCTGGAGGTCTTTAACATTTCTAAGGTGGCGGCTGCATAAACCGACGTGACCAGTGAACTTTTCAAACGTCATCTTCAGTATCGGCATTGGTGTAATTTCAGTCGTCATCAGTTTCTCTGACAGTGTCTGGGCCTTGTCCTGACCAATCTTATGACCGAGTATTATCATTGTTTGTTTCCTCAGTTTTTACATTAGACTAGTCGTGTTTAAGCCTTTTCTTCAGTTCTCTGCGAGACGCCCGCAACACGCATAGTGTGTTCTGTTTCAGTGGTGCCTTAGATGACGATATCTTTCCCACAAACAACGGTATCTGGTAATCGACAAGAACCTTGTGCACAAGTCGCCTGAAAGTGAGACAGGCAACCGAAAATCCAAACGGCATACATTTAAACCAACAATATATTTGTCCCACGGTGAAAGTTGTCTTATCCTTTTCCGATTGCTTGACTGGAACTTGCAGATAGTAACTGTGGAAATTATGACGTTCTTTAGCTTGTAGATAATTTCTGACACCGATTGGTCGGTCACGCTTTTATTAAATATGAACTCCTTTAGACTAATCCAAAGTTTAGTCTTCTTCACCAACAAGACGGAGGAATTAAACGAGCTACCGGCCTCCTCAGTGACCTTGCTCCTATATATTATTCTTTACTTGATTGGGCAGCCTGAGTAGTACTCACAGTGAATTATAGTAGAAAGTTTCCATGTGTGATATCTTGTATATAACTAAAACGGGGCCAGTGATGAATTTGGTGACTGGAATTCAGCTTCTTGTTCAGAGGAGAATGTATGCCATAGCCGGATCATAACAAAAATGAAATTGTTGTATATTTTACTATCGTTCAGTTGGAAAGGCTATCGGCAAATGTCAGCACTGTTCACTTGGAAGCAACCCAACCTCTGAAGCTAACACTGGTCCAGTCAAATTAAATGAAATCAACATAGACTCAGTTTCCTATTACTCGAGTGACAGGAAAACGAAAGTTAACTTTGACAACCGAAACTTACAAACAACAGCCAAACACTGATGGTTAAAACTTGGTTCTTCTCATCCAAATCCAATATCTGTATAAGTGACAAGGACATATTGATCTGCACACGTTCGTCTGTGCGTTTGACTGGCCGTCCGGTAATACCAGCATCTTCGTAGTTTTTCAATAGACGTTTGATTAACCGCTTCTCATCCGAAAGCATGAACACGCCTGTAATGGAAAAACGAGGGTAACGCTACAAATGGGGTTATGCGTAAAATACAAAATCAGTAACAGACAATTTACAGTAAGTCCATATGTGTGTTTAATATATCCGAACTGAACACCACTCACAGCTGATTACAGTTATTACAGTCTTATTGGTTACTAGATCAATTTCTTTCGAACCGAATCATCCGAATTTCGCTTTCGTTAGAGCTCGCCAATAGTGCATATCCTTGCCACAACCGGGGTCTGACCTCCGATCACGTTTTCATAAGGTAACCAAGCTAACTACCACGTGGATGGACTGTCATATGCAACCGTCGTGGTACATTTGCTTAAGAGTAACGTCCGTTTTATTTGGTCGCTCAGAAAGAAAACAGTAATTGTCCTGTTAACTCCAAATAATCATCAAACGACTGAAAGGGTTTTGTAATTTGAACGCACAGGAGTCTTCACACTTGTTTACATATATGATGCTGAATTTTTGCAAGGGTATATACCACTGGCGAGCTGTAATGTGAGTTAAACTCGAGTTTAGAGCTAAAAAGTCTACGAGAATTTGACAGTTATGACCAATTTTGAGTGACGTTCAATTCATGTTAACCAGACATACTCAACTTTTCATCAGTGTATGGAATAAATGGCTGACTCCCACTTCTGCGTTTTGTTACAGTTATTGATTGAAATAGATTTAAATAGAGTGCAAGGTATTTTCATTCCAATAAAGTGTTTTCGAACAAACCACAAAATCCGGGGAGTCACCTTCGATTTGTACTAAAAGCAACTCCCAGACTTATTCATATAGCTTGTTACATCTGGTTTGGACATTGACTGGATGCCACGTCAAACGATCAGAGTCAAATGACTGCATGTTGAATAAGTGTGATTGTGACTGTTGGGTGGTCACCGAATTTGTGAAAGATTCTTCTAAAGCCACAGTTTAGGGCGGTTTAATCTGACTGCAATCTGTTTGACGGTCGCCTAACTGCGGACTATCTTCGGTTGATGGCAGATCTGTAGAAAAAAACGGAATGCTTTGACGACGTCCACACGGTGGTTGGTTTCCGCGAGATGTGTGACAGTGGCGCTAGTAACTGTTTCACAGTAGCTCATATTATGTTGTTTTGAGGAAACCTCTGAGACTGTACAAGCCTGAGAAATAAGCAATGAAAACAATCGACTGTCACATGGTAATTTTTGTCTTGACTGGAATGATTTTTGTGATTGTTTTTGTGAACGATTTTTACTATAAATATATTTAACGTATTGAAAAAGGGCGCACACGGTTTATTGTGACGTTTCATGCCCATATATATATATATATATCAGATTAAACAGATCAGCGTGAATGTCAATGACACTCGACGGTCTAAATAGTGCGTTCGTTGATCAAGATCATGACTTGATTAAGCTACTGGGACAGTATGAGAATGTACGCATTTCCTACAAGTGCTCTAGACAAATAAGTTGACAAAAATGTTCCGTTAAGATGGAGATAAACGGCAGAAATAACTCTCAACCTCGTTTGTAACTCCAAAATTCTGCTTCTACTGTTCATGCAATAGTTAGTGTGGCCAAAGTTAACCGAATACGAATGTATACAACAACCATGAAAACGTTCGAGTGCTCTCGACCAATTTTTAGTAAAAAGACAATGTGTTCACTGGTAGATGATATTTGTACTTCATAACAAAAATTCTCTCTTAAGCATGACGAAACATACATAACCAGTTTTGCTAAGGGCATAGAAACTGGACGGTAGCATCAAACAGTCGAAATACGCAAGTGCATATTCTCTAATTAAAAGCCTGTTGGTGACGCTGAATTGGAACCCGTTCAATCTGGTCAGCATATGTTGTAAATGGGTGATAAATAAACATTGTTCACGTATCGAAACAATTTTTAGTGCTTGTTACTACAGAGGAGTAGAAGATGAATGGATAATCAACAAAAACCAGTGTCATAGCTCGAAGACGTCGGCTTATTACTTAGTGAGTTGATTATTGGGATTCACGGTGATATACACAGTGGAACAAGTGTTTTTATGATTATCTCGCGAAACATATGCAAACTATGGGTTTAAAGTAGTTGTTATCCTGAACGTGCAAGTAAAGTTGCATGATTCCTTCTCTGTCATCCTATTCTGAACGCCATCGTTCATGATATTACAGACTTATGAATTCAGATTGGTGCACTACACAAATTGAACACGAGGACGATTGCAATCAATCATGGATAAACCACCCAAAATTCAGTAAGATCGAGATGAGTTGAAAATGTTGAATGTTAGGCTGGCAGAGTCGGATACTGCCAATCCGGACGGTAGAGATTTAACAACTGCACAAGTCGGATTATATGTCAGCAATTTGATAGCATAAGGGAAAAATTTAAGACACGGTATATACGCTGACAGAAAGAAACAACACTGGAGAGAGAAAAGGAACAAGCAGTGTAAACCGGGAAAGCGACATAGAACTGTTATTACCAAACTTTAACATATCGGTCGTACCAAGTTGAGTACTACTGTTGTGAGCCAAGAATGTGGATGGCGCATGAACTGTATACCTCAACATATATATTTATACTTCAATACCATCATACAAAAAAAGTATTTGCAAATAACACTGTTTCAGGGACCCCACAGTTGCCAATGCCAAGGCCATGTCCGGAAAATACCAGTTCGTGCAAGAGTGCACTCCAATGCTCGTATTCGCTTTTTCCCTGGTTACTTCATTACATAAATAGTGTCTCTGCCTTATTACTGACGAATGGTATAGTGTGATCCTTTGTCTCCACTACACTACGTGTTACTGTACTCAAAACCTGCACACTTGGGACGGTCAAAGATAGGACACATGGAGCGTATCATCAGTTTAGATAACGTGTCCGGTTTTTCCAAATGCAGCATGATAAAAGCTTGGATAACTGGGTTTGTCGCTGAGCTACCAAATGCTAGTCGATTGCGAGACATGTGTATTAAGCGTTTTCGCTAGCCAGTCGAAGCACGTGTCTCCAGCTGCACAGATTAGTTCGTAACTCATACCGAAGATATAAAGTGAGTGATTTGAGTTGGTTCTTCGAGTGCAGGAAATCTGGACAATTCAGCTGATTAGTCTCAAACTTGAAAGCGCTGTATGAGGTTGGACCATACTTCGGAGTAAGCTGGATGAGTGCCGTTGCACCTTCATCTTTGTGTTGCAATGATACACAGAATGGGTCGTGGGCCATCGTATTTGATAATCACTGTCAAAACAGGCGAGTTAAACTTTTTTATAAATAATTGGTGAACAAAGGCGGATTAAATATCAAATTTTCTCGAAGAACCAGCTCTGTGAATCCTTATTAATAATGACTGAACAGGACCTTCTGTAAACAATGTTGTCACGAAAACAACCAAAGTGTTTTACCCGGATGGGTTCCTGATACACTGTTTGCAATCGATTCTTGTGTTATGTGCATTAATTAATTTCCTTTAAAATATTTACTGAAAAAAGGAAATAAAGATTATCCTCGCAAAAATGGTGGTGCAGATATTCATGAACTTTGCGTGTCAGTGTACATTTGTCTTTCATCAATCTGTATTGTTTTCCCAGCCTCTATATTAACTATGGAGCGTGGACCATAGATGCAGTAAATGACCTTCTGAACACAAAGGTGATTAACAAACTCTCCCAAGTGTGCATGTACCTCATACACTGTTGCTGTTACCTGATTTTGCAAACCTGTTAGATAGGACTGCATGTTACAGGCAAATAAAATGCATTTATCATGTATGAGTTCCTAGGAACTGAGGGTTGACTGTCCTCCTCCTTTCAAAACAAAACGATAATGAACGGCGGAAACAGACGGGATATTGTAACGACACAACCACGTTAGATAAGGATAGCCTGATCATAATTCTTAGGGCAAATCAATCTAGATACCAAGCTACCGGTAGAACAACAGAAAGAGAATAACATCACTTTTAGACAGGCGTCTTTTAGTGTCTAACATGGAAACCACAGCAGATGAAACTATGTGTGAGATCAGCTGCGAAAAATGTTGGAGCAGTTAACTATCACTAACCTCTTCCGCTTTGAGTGCTGTCCGCACAGCCGAACGCGAGAGATCAGTTACCTCGTTCATAATCACTCTCTTTTTGGGGCATGAGATTAAGGTGTACCGAGTTATTTCAGAAGTTGTGTTTAACACAGAACATGTCCAACAACAGTTGAATGATGGGCGATTGAGCTAGCATGTCTTTAATACTGTGCTTGCGCTGGGTCAGTACTCAGATGATATTGCAAATGGTCACATCATATGAAGTTTTCACGATGCGTTAAATCAACGAAGGTCATCCAACAAAGGTTGGTTCTCCGGTGGTCAGTACAATACACTAAATATCTGACGGCACTGCCATCTCAGGAAGGCAGATATACAGGTCTTAATAACTACCCTAGCAATTTCTAATTGATTAAGCATACTGATGGTTGTCCTAACCATTGGACAGATCAAATCCTTATTATGAGCAGACCGTCGGATTTGGTGAAGCATAGTATGCAAACAAGAAGGTTTGAAGTAACTTCCTTCTTGTTTCCTTCCAAAAGGCTCTTGTGAATGCACTGTTAATTATGCCGTGAAATCATTGTGACCGGGCTTTAGTGGACAAATAACAGAGCAGACGGTCGATATGCTCACAGTTGTTTGGAAGGCAGTAATCCCCTGATAGAAAGGGGTTAAGATGGCCCAATGTGACAAACATAAGACATCCTGGTAGATGTTGGCAATCAAAAATTCTTTTGAAGGAGACTCCTGTCGAAAGTGACGCGACAAGTGCGTGGGAGCAGTTGTACCTGATAAACCCACGGAAGGCAAGTAACATTAGTGGGTTCCCCAAAGATGACGTGCAACCATGGTAACAACGTTTTATGCAGTTTCCACAGTTAGCTGTTTACTCGCGACGAACGACTGACAATTTTAGCCTTGTGGACACCGCCCAGAGATGCTGTATTATTAATGCGCGTCCATTATACATAGCTTCGGTCAAACGGTCACGTAAATCGAACTCTTGAATTGCAAAGACCAAGTTGTCAGAGAACAGGTTGCTGGTGGAAGGTTAGGACAGAGACATTATCAGCGAATATCACACTCAGAGAGACGAGTGACAGTGAGGTACTTGAGAAATGGCGGTGTGGGAAGTCTCCCGTCAATTAACTATCACAGCTGTATGCGGTGATTTACTAGATCAAGGGATTGTATTTGATGCTTGGATTTACATCGACATTCGTGACTGGGAAAGCATAAATAACGTGAACGAGTTGTCAGTGCACATCGCTTTCAGAGATTACTGCTGAAATAATGTCATTATGTATCTCATTCAATAGCCGTCCATGAAGCATAAATGGCATTAGCCTGACGTAACCATTCTGTTTTCCAGATATCGAAAACGTAACTCAAGGTGATGATGCCCAGCTGTTTGGAGTGTTTAGTAGAAGGAACTGGAATGCCGACATTTTTGTGTAAGATGATCACAGGAGCATATTGTAAGTCAGCAGAAGTAAGTGACGATGATCAAGAGTCATTTTGTGAAATTGCTTCACAGTGGACAGGATTTTTAAAACTTTCCTCCAAATCAGTTATCGGTTTGGTCTTGCAACCTTAATGGTCCGGGAGACATTCACGATGATCTGGCAGGGAAGGCGCTTGGCATCATTTCACTGGCAACACAGTTCAAAACATGCGCAGTAACACGTCAGAAAATGACCAGATCACAGCACGGTTTTTACGGAATGTTAACGTCCGCATATCCGTGGAACCAGTGTCTCGGATTTTTTCTATGGAGTGCGATTTTAGATTATTTGAGCATTTTACAGAAATAGAAGGAATATGCCGCAGTAAATGATGGGCCTACAGAACTAGTGAATCTTAAGTGTGTCATCTGGGACGAGCATCAGTCAGTCGTCCGCCTTGAATTTATTTGATTGGCAGTACGAACGAGCAGCACCTCTCAGCTGGCAGCGGATATTCATTCACAATGCTCTTTATCAGCGTAGCCACAAAAACGATGGTATTTAGATAATCAAAAGTACATGGTATTCGGATATATTAATTAGCGAACTTTGTATCAACCTGAAAACGTTTAAGTCGGCACAAACTGTACCACATATCGATTGTGTTTGAATTAGGCAATGGGAAAACGCAAATCATGTGATGTTCTCCGGAGTTACATTTCGTACATTCTGGTCACACGTAGACATGTAACTGATTTTAAACGTTAAGATAAGGTTCCGTAGGGCGGAAATAATGGCTTAAGGGATTAGACAGACAGACACGGAAATGAAGATCAAACATATGGGGATGCTGACTATCAGGACAGCCGCAACATCAACACAAATTGTTTTTGTACACACAGGGGGGAGTATGACGTCTGATAGCCAAAGTCTCAGCAAACTGGAGGATATGTTCCCGGTGATTTCGAAAAATCACAGAGGATGCGTCACAAATCTTGACTCTTTGTCCTGTTTGGATTATGTATTTCGCTATTGATGATGCTGGGTGCCGTCCGTCGGCCTCTATGCACACGCCTGGCGTTTCTCGTTCTGTTTCCAGTCACTTGGGAACATGCTGCTTGATACGAGAAGCCAGCTGACGGTTTGTCCTCCTTATGTATCTCATACTGTAACTACTTGAATATTTGTATGAACAATGAAATGTTACAAACGAAGACTGTTTGTTCGTAGCCAACGAGACTGGTAAGGCCTTGGTTCGCTGTATTATACATAGTCTTACAGCGTTATAAGATCTGGATACCACAGCTGTTAGACGTCTTTTTGCCATTGTTGACCAGCCGTCCCCTAGAAACGGGAGTTCTAAGTATTGATTGTGAACAACCTAAGAGATGGCGTCGTAAAATTTCATTTGGATGTAGTCGTTAAATGGGTCCAGCTCAGGTATAAAAAAAAAGTTTTGGTGACTACCAGAGAACTGGTGGACACCTATTTCGATCTATTTAGGTCTCCTCACCATCACACACGCCGAAAAATCAAACCTACAACCTATGTATTGGACAAGTGTTTCCAGATTGTTAAGAGACTCAAGTCTGTGATATTCCGTGTCTTCCTCTCAATGTTGTTCTTTCACGGATCCCATCCATAACAAATCTATATACCTTCTATTCAAGAGATAGTGGGAGGCTGTTTACCAACGAAATTGTTAGGCAGACTCGCTTTACTTATAACATCGAGCTGGTGACAGAGGTTGAGGAAGCTTTTCAGACATTTCTAAACGAAAGCGTGCTCGTATTCTAAAGCTCTGTATCGACCATGGGTAAGAAGAAGATAGGTTTTATACATTAAGACTAATACCACAGACATCTGAGCAATTCACCACATTCTCGAAACGATCGAGTAATTCACTTTCCCTAATTATGAAAGCCAAAACAGTCTGTCAAATAACATCAAGCACTATTTTGTGTTGTTCAACCAAAGTACCTTCTCGCCATATATAAGGCCTCGCATCTGAAGGGCAGTCGCAATCCTCCGAAACGTGAGATTCCAGTAAGACTGACTATTTGTAAGATTTTTCCTGGGGACAGCTTGCAAAAATTCACAATTATTAGATCCAGTTCCAGTCTTTAAGGCCATACTGTACGGCGAACCTCCATCAACTCTAGGCTTGATAACGTTTAGTCTTAAGATACGACTATGTTGATACACATACAGTGAAGATCGACGACATCAACACAATGACCGAAAAGTATTGTACACGTCGCAAACTGAGTGACAACAAAACATAAAGGTGAATTTCTAATGAATTCTTCAGCACGAGCATGATACAGATTTCAACCAGATCAGAGCTATACAGAATTGTTGACGTATAGCAAGAGCTAGACGTGGGTTCACTGCAACCTTTCGGAGGCTACTTATTAATAGTTTGTCTGAATGCAAAGTCTACAATCAAGTGTGGCCAGTATTCAATATCTAGGGTAACTCATCATCTGGTTCAGTGTCTGTGTAAAGGGATCTGAAGATAGTTGGACTTAAATGTTTCCACTGGTTTCCATTTCTGGAAAGCGACATATATTTTGTATTCGCTAGAATCGCATCAAAAACCTAAATTCTAATCGTTCCGATTTGCTTCAGTCTCCGCAAACAGCTATTATAGTGTACGAATCATTTTGTCGTGTACGACAATATGCTGGTTAACACCAGATAATGTGACACTTCAATCTTGCTTCATTACGAAAACAAGAGTATCTGATATGGTTAAAACTGGAGTGTGTATCGAGTATTGTCTAAAATTCAGAACTAAGGAAGTTAAATTTATTCCTCCTTATACTCTTTGAATTCGAAATGCAACCGTTAATGCAAAACGACATTTTAACTCCTATATCTAATAACTGGGCTATTGCGTACACTTAGAAGAGACGAAAACACAACAATTTTGCTAGTGGAACAAGCGTGGATAAAATATAACAGCATTACTTTGAGTGCAACAACTTGACCGCATCGTTTGAACAAACATCTTAATGGGGCTCTGTTAACCCAATAAAGAATGAGCCTGACAAAATGTTCGAATGGACGATAACCTATTTTAGTTTGGTAGAACTACTAACCAACCAGTCAACTAGTTAACCAATCAACCAATCAATTGTGAATGGTGACCTGAATGTGACCACCTATCAATTAGGAAGTAGATCGATCAGCGTAGATGGTAGAAAGTGTGGGAAAGAGATCACTGAAGAGTGAAAAACGACGGACGTTAAGAGGAAAAGAGGAAACAGGGGAGATAATTTAAGACTGCCACTACCATGCTGTCGTTGATAGTTTGTAACTCTTCTTGGTCACCTTAGCAGTGTTTTCGAACGACTGTTCACTGCAAGCATGCTGTCAAGTGTTGGGTTGTGCGCACTGCTGAGGATATTACGTATTTTGAATAGGCACGACGCACAAGTAGGGATATTAATCAACAGATTTGTCATTTTTTAGTATAAAAACAGATGAGAATGCCTATGCAACAAGTATTAGATCCAAACAAGAAAAACTGGGTAGATACATGTACATTCATGGGTTAACATGACAGGCTTCAGGGTGACTCTTTGATTTATGACGCCAGCATTGCTATCAGCAGTACATGCTTGCAACGCTTTTAAAATAGCAGAGAGTCAACTTATCATTTGAGTATGTGTCCCGGTTCCATTGATGGACCCCTTACTATGTGAAGAGCAATCGCAATCAACCTGCGTGTCCTTTACTGTACCGATGATCAAAAGGAAGAGAGTTGAGCCCGATTGAAACTCCGTTTCACTACAACGGGTTCGAACATGACCTAACACAAACGTTAAACATTTACAGGTGGATTAAAACCGATAAAACTGAAATAAACAAGTTTGAATTATCCGTTCAATTTACCTTTAAATAGTCAAAAAATAAATTTCTCAACAATATTTCGCATTTTCCTTTCTTTAGTTGCTTATAATTGATCTTCCGTTTGATGTTCATCTGATCCTCTCATCTCTTCCTTCGTAGGCGCTGAAAACTGGGAATTCGCGAGCAGGAGAAATTTTACAAAAGTGACTAAGTTTTCCGAACATCACTTTTGGCCAACTTCTTTCTGCGCTGGGGTTTTGTTGGGAAGCAAATTGACTGGCTGTTCAAAAGTTGGAGATTTTACAAGTGCTTTTCCAGGATAAATAATCGTATACTCTGGTACTGACACAGGAGGAAAGTGTGTAAACCACTGCTGTGTTGCTAGCGACCTCAACAGTGATCCGAGCCGAAAACACCATGATAACTGGGTTATATATTCTGCTAACATAGGTGGTATGCATTTCAACGACATGACAAACGAACTTTTTGCAGTCGACCATAATCCTGGGATGCTTGACTACTCATGGGTAGTAAACCGTTATAGCTGGTCTCCAACACTATAGTATCCAATGACGATCCATATTCCAGACGACTCATCACTCATTGGAAGTAACTCTCAGCAAGTGAAATGAGGTCGGAAACATCTTTCAGTCACGACTTCTGATTACGGAGCATCAATTGCAGCTCATTAGATGGATACTAGGTTTTTATTCTAGACCGGAGGTGGTCGACTAACTTACTGTTACAGATGTCACATGTGTCGTCCACTGAGACTCCAGCTCATCTTGGAAAAGTATATGCAGCTAAAAAGTCGGCCGATATAGAAGGATGTGTACGTAAACACAAGAGTGCTGAATGTAATCTGATGCCATCATTCTGAACAGAACAACAAACAGGTCATTCAGGCAGAATGATAAGATTGCTGACTGCTTATTTTCACTTGTTCGTTCCACTACCTAGATATTTTGTTGGTAACCCGGATACAAACTTAGTTACACCTGAGCGTAACAGTCATTGTATATGCACAGAAATGAAGTGCCGCTTCTCCGTAGCTTTTTGCCTTCGACTGAAAGCTGCCGTTTTATAGTGTATAACGAGCACCTTAGCTTGAATATTTTGAGTGGTTAAGGTGGTCATGCCTGATTTAAAGCTACAGCATTTATAGTAAACATGCTGACCCCAAAAGTCATGGGTTTGAAATATCATTACCTATAGCCACTAGGATGATGAATTGGGTAGGAAAGGATTTCCAATGTAATACTCTCTTTCAAACTGAGCCACTGGAAAGTTTCGAGTTAAAGTGAAACCTTGGTATGGTTTATTTGGGTATACACCTTGTCCAAATCAATAACAAGTGGGGCAGTTTAATATCCATCTGTTTCATCACTTACTCCGAAATCCTTAAAAAGAGGGTATATCGCTCTGAAATTGCTGGACTCAGCAATGAAATATTAAATAGGCAGTAACACCAAAAGTGTATAAATATATAAATGTTTCGTTCTAGCCGAAATTAATCAGCTTGTTCGCAAATCTCATTATTGGATGCAGGCCACGTTTGCGACTCAGAGATTTTTGCAGATAGCTGGTCCTGGTGACAATCAACGATGTGGCGGTGGTGCTGGTGGTCACTGGGACCAACTGTTCGCAAAAGTCTTTCTCAACCTCTTCTGGATCTGTTTGATACTTGCTTGTTTTCGTGCCAAACACAAAACAGATGATCAACTCCAGCCAATGAATAAAAGGAAATGCAGCAGACAAAGGCGATGTGAGGATTTCCACAGCAGCATCAAGATGGGAAATGGTGACTAACCTAACAACCACGACGATCCATTTGGAAGGTCGCATCAAGTCAAAGCAAGGGAACTGGGAAGCAGTTAAGGTATAGACCAGTGATAAGAGTTCAAGAAAGTGTAGAGACAACAGCTGACAACTTATGTTTGATCAGAATGTGGCAAATTTTAACCAAAGTCTTCCGCTATCTAATCAAATCATTAAAACGCAACAAGCGCTGCACTAGTATAAAGAATGACTAACGAGTAAAGACAAGCGTTGTCTTTGTAAGCAAAGTGGCACCAACCACTAATCGTAATCTTTTCGTGTTTTTTTGCTTTACTCCCCCGAAAAAGAAATGGATATCTCAGTATGAGTGTTAATAAAACCGACCGATCAACGTATTTCAAATTTGCTCGAAGAACCTAGGGCGTCAAATAGACTACTAAGCTGTGACAAGGCAACTGTTCGTTTAAGAACACAAGCGGATAAACTGCTAGTTGGTATTTAAGTTTATAAATACGGTAGACATCCGTCAAAAAAAGTCGTTGTAACAAAAAAATTAACTAAAACAAAAAATTTCTGACCTCAAAAGGCTTTATTAGTTTGGAGTGGGTTTTGTGTTCATTACAAAGAAAGCCAGTATAATGAAAGTGTAAGTGTAACGACCAAACCAAACATCCAATCATGAGTGTCCTTCCATTTTGACAGAAAACATCCGGTAAACCGCTGTTCCACCTTTCATGCATCCACCGTCTATTCCGCTTAGCGTGACTGAGCAAAGACGAGCAGTGTTGAAAAAAAGGCTACTGGTCGCCAAGCTAGTTAAAAATGAATGATGAAACGCGGCCATTATCAGGGTCAATCACAGGATTAGTACAACTGCTGTTACGTAACCAGTGTTGTGGTTATAAGGTATTTCACATGTTGTGCAGAGAAGTGAAAGGCCGCTGAGAAAGACCTTTGTTACAAGACCTTCAGTGAATGTAACCTAGTAGGTCACGTGGCTTCAAGTACTCACGGGAAGGCTTGAGGAGAGGATAAGTTTGCGCATATGCGTGCGTGAATTGCTTTTGAGTGAGATTGATGAATGATAGTACATATAGGTCCACAATTTCGTCGGTTGATATTTTCAGCAAAATTTTTGCTATAACAAATTATTCACCGATCTCTCAGCCTTCCTTACACTGGTACTCCACTACAGTTTGAAACTTACGAAAAACAACTGTCGGATAAATTGTTACGAAGTAGGAAAACTAGATCGATTCCAAATAGCATTCGTCACTTATCAATAAACATACCAAAGATATATCTTATACGTTCAGTTGTTACTAACCGAATTAGTCTCTGTGTGTAGCTGGGCAAGAAATGCTGCTTAAAATATTAGTAGATGAAAGCCAAAACGGTGTGCAATTTCTACACATTCTAGTATTGCTATATTGGCGGCAAGCATGATCGCCACCAAAGGATGTAACTAACGCGTCGCCGTCTTTCGAGTTAGTCATCATGGTAAATGGAGTCGAGACGCACAGGCGTAATAGATGACTATAAGACGATCAAACGTAAATGTGACAAGGCGTTCTGTCAGGATAGTTAGAATTGTAGAAAATCAGGGCGCGGTGTTTGAATCTCTGTCAAACAACGGTTAGTCACTTACGACCATTGTATGCTTTGGGCTGTATTCATGAATACCGTCTCGCAGGCTGTTGTTGGTTCTGACAGTAGTCGACGAAGTCGGTGAGTAATGAATCGATACAGGTATGCAAAAGAGAGTGAAAAAGAATGAGGAAACATGAAAAAATTTAGTGCAGCTTCGGAAAAGAGAAAACATGTTCTGACAACCTTTCGGATACCCGCTTGCTACTGAATGTGACCTAGTGTCATGTTAAGAAGCTCATCTGAACACCACCGTGGATGATTGCGAACTCTTCAAACTGGTAGACGACACTTACCAACCTTGTTCAGCTGGGCAGTCATGACTTTCATAGTTTTTCGATCACGTCATCGTCCGACATCCATTAAGTTTCTTGCAACCATCACCAGTCATAGTGAAAAACTGGGAGGTGAAAACTGAAAACAAAAGGCTATATTCAGACTAATCTCCTTCATTGTTGAGTTCTGTAAGACGTGGGAAATCACTGCATCTAACTCTTGCAAAGACTATACGAGCTTCAATGAATATCAGCACTAGAGTGAACAACTCGCATTTGCAGCTGTTGCTGATAACAGTTGGAACGTTGCAGGCCACAGACAGCTCAGTTCAGCTGAATCAAATGAGACTGATGTGATCATGGTATGCGGTAGAAATCCTGAGAGTTTATAAACTCCTGAGATACAGCGTTTCATTTTCTCCTCTCGAAACGCCATGGTAACTTCTGTTTCCGCATAAACATGATGCTTGCATTCAGCCAAAGAGTGGTTATTTAATTTTGTCGTAGATAAAATTATTCGTGAATTTGTTTAGAGCACCATGCATATGCCAGAGCACGCGCGGAAGCATCTGTTGTCCTAGTGGAACTAAAAGGCTATCATTACTATCAAGCAGTATTTGGAACAAATTTCTGTAAGAAAATAAGTGCTCAATGCTAGTACCGTTTTTCTATCGTCATTCAACTGGAACCCAGTTTTCTGGTTAACAGAATAACATGAAAATTGTCTATGAAAACAGCTTTCCGTTCATTACTGGTTGTTAGTTCCGGACCCAAAAAAGACTAATTGTGGTGTGTTCTTCTAAGATCCCTTCTATCCAAGAAGAGAAAAATCAGGACTTAGTAACGAAGGTCTTGTAGCATATGAAGCCAGTTCGCAACTCGTGAAAAATCAGCCATAGTCACTGTTCATTCTGTAGGCCATTGGACGCAAAAAGGAAGCGGATACTAATTTGGACGAGTAATGATAATTAAATAGTCGTCTCGAGCAGTGTGCATACAGAAGCAAGGTAGACAAAATTATGGCGTTGTTGGACTATGAGCAGGCGACAAATATCATGCTTGCATTAATCGGCCAACTCGTCACAACGAGACTGGACTTTAACGCGATGTGGCGATCACATCGACAGAGACACTCATACTGCGCAGACCAGCAGATAGAGTTCTAACAAACTACAGTCTAATTACCCTTTAGGTTGAAAGTCGGAAGAAAATTGGCATTTTTTTTCAGAAAAAGTACAATT